>CAUYSK010033071.1:0-17464 GCA_963575035.1 Avahi laniger
CAACCTTTATGTAAAATAGTATGGAGAGTCCTCAAAGAACTAAAAGTACACCTACCATTCGATCTAGCAATTCCACTACTGGGTATTTACCCAAAGGAAAAAAAGTCATTTATCAGAAAAACAGTTGAACTTGAATGTTTACTGCAGCACAATTCACAATTGCAAAGATGTAGAATCAACACAAGTGTCCATCAATTCATGAGTGGACTAATAAAATGTGGTATATGCATACCATGGAGTTCTATTCAGTCATAAAAAACAATGGTGCTATATCACCTCTTGTATTATCCTGGATAGAGCTGGAGCCCATTCTACTAAGTGAAGTATCCCAAGAACGGAAAAACAAGCACATGTACTCACCATCAAATGGTTTTAACTGATCAACACTTAAGTGCGCATATAGTAATAACATTCATCAGGTGTCGGGCAGATGGGAGGGGGTAGGAGGGGATGGGTGTAGACACATGTAATGGGTGCGGTGCGCACAGACTAGGGGATGGACACGCTTGAAGGTCTGATTCGGGTGGGGCAAGGGCAATATACATAACCTAAACATTTGTACCCGTGTAATATGCTGAAATAAAAAAACAGTGCATCCCAAACTTATATGTTTATAGAGATGAGCATATTTGGTTTTTATAATTACAAAATTAAGCTGGGATTTTTTCTTTTTCTGTGAGCTTCACTTCAGTGAATTCTGTGAGAGATGTTTATAATTTACAACAGGATTAGGACATTTATAAATTTTAATCTACTTATAAATATAGATTAATAAATAAAATTTATTCAGATAAATTATAGATATTTGAAACACATACCATATTGGTTTACTTGTTAAGGAGACTTCATGCCCATAGGAAGAGAGCAAGAATACACTTGAATTTGGAAAGAACCTGTATTCAAACTTTTTACCTAGGACCTTATAAACTCAGAAAACCTGCTTCTTTTCAAATGATTTAGATTATAATCTGTGAACAACCCAAAACTATATTTTATCTGTATTCTCCATTAAATTAATGTAATTTATACTAATCTGCTGTTTTTGTGGTAAGGTCACACGGAAAACCTTCACAGAGAAAAAAGTAATTTGTGAACCAAATCTGAAAATCCAGTATTATATCTGTGTACAAGTTAAACATTAAAATCCATTTTCCTTTTTGGTCACTTACTTAACAAAATGATGAGACCAACATTATTTGTAAATACTCACCAAAGAAATAAACTTTCTGAACGCATCAGGAAATCCATTTAGTGCTACCAAAAAGGCTGTGTTGTCTGTAATAGGTGTCTTGAGACATTAAAAATCCATGATATGTATAAATAAATCAGATTATGAAGAAGTCATACTATTTTTTTTGAGATTAATACTTTCTTTGGCTTGTCAAAATTAAATTTTAAAACTAAAGCTGATAGTTTTACTAGTGATTAAAAAATTCAGAATGCATATTGGGATAATAAAGATTCTAAAATTTCTACATTGGACAGTTTAAGGAAAAGTAATTTATTGGGACAGGAATCCTGCCAGTGGTCACTGCAATATTATTCCATAGCATAGTAATTCCATGGTGCAATTCCATACTAATTCCTAGTGCACTGTTTTTGCTTAGCTACTTTGCTTTCTCAGGGAGTCTGGGGGTTTTATCTACCACCTCTCAAGCCAATCCTATGTTCACCCAGCTCTAAGGATCAAAGGATTTTAAACCTGCTCCAGCTCACTCTCTGCTGCTTCCAGTTTCCTCCTACTTAGAAACTTTTATGTGGATAAAAGACTCCAACATCCCAGCTTAAAGATCTAAAGGCAGTTTTCCTCTTCTTTTGACTTGGGACTCTTTGTCTCCTCCTTTACGATTAGTAAGTAAAGATCCATTCATTCTCTTTGTGACTGATGTTTCTCCTGGTAATGATGCTCAACTTTCAGCTGGCTGGTGCTGCAGAACTCAGAGAGCCAAAGGTGACTCCCCTCTCTGTCCTTGGATGTGTCTCCCACACTGCTCACAGGGAGTTGTAGGACCAGGGGCCAAAAGAAGCATTGGGAGGAAATGTGGGAAAAGAATCTAGCCAGCACAGATGCCTTACACTGACATATGAAGAGACTAAACCCAGGGAGTTTATTCCGAAACGAGCATTTCATTGCTAATGGTTTCTTGCTGCTCTGATTGCCTAAGATCTAAGATTCTAAAGGTGAAAATGTAACTGATAACACTTCTGCTGTGAAACTGGGTCATCCACGTAGGATCTGGTGACGTGGTTGTAGTTCCTAACATGCTACAGAGCTCAGTACATTTTCAGACATTTGCTTCAGAAATACAGTCTTATGATTCTTCAAGGAAAATGGATTTTTTTCTGCATCATTGGCAAGGGCTTTTTGTATGACTCAAGCTCTGGCCCTTTGCTTCTCAAAGTGCTTTCTGTGATTTTATCCCAGTAACACATAAATGATAGAGTATATGCGTGGTAACATTTGTCCCAATAAGATATGTAAACATGTTAAAGTTGAAGAAGCTTGTCTGAACTTGGGCAGATCTTTAGTTTTTAGAAATGCATAATGTTAAAATTGAAATACTAGAATAAACTGCTGCTAGTGACACACTAGAAAACAAGACCAATAAGACCGTTTGAGAAAGCAAAAATTAAATTTGAATTTGATATATTTTTCTTTCCTCATTTGTTAAAAGGATTTATTATATTTGGGGGATGAGAAAAGTATAAATTTATAAAACTAAAAATGGATTGGTTATTACACCATTTGTTATGCGGGCATGTTAGCCTTATTATAATATTAATGGTTACAGTATGGGATCCTTGGGTTTTAGCGACTTCTAAAATTCTGTGTCTGTGTGGAAGACAGAATAACAAAACACTTTCTCTGCTCTATTATAGAGTTGTTGGACTTCAAGTTTTTGCCTATTTCTCATAAACTGGAAAAAACATTTAAAGTTTAGCAAAATGCAGTTCCATCTCTGACAAAGAGTTACAAAACTTTTAATGTGCTTTTAATTAGCATGTAATTAATAACAAATTGATCTCTATCTTTAAACTTAATTAGCTAATATTTTAATTTTAAGAAACTCATTAAGCTATACATAATACAGTTTATATTTCTAAGTTAATAGTTATTAAAAGCTATAATAAAATCTAAAATAATAAATATTGCTTATATTTCAAATTTTCCATGGAAATTTTCATTATATTTCATGTTTCTCCCCAATATATTTCCCCCAATAATTGCAAATTATCCAAAAAAGTTACCTTTGTACTTGAGTATTTTTAAAAAATAAATAATTAAAAATGCAAAATAAAGTAAATGGTTTTCAGTGTTTGTCCTCTTTTAGGGTTGATATTGGCATTTTTTTAAATAAGGAATTTAATCAGCTATAAGCATTTTAATAATTAGTTGACTCATGAACAATTCCCTTTAGATTTTTAACAATAACCTAAAAAATTTGAAGAAACATATTTTCATCACTTTTAAGCCCAGATTCATCATTTAATGAAGGTAATGTCAGAAAAAATTTTCAATTTTCTTTCTACATATGAGTGAGGTTTGACTATTGAAAACAATAAGCAACTAACAAGTGACAGGCTCAAATTCTCTGCTTATCTGTGACACAGGCAAATCATAAATACTTTAAGCACAAAGCAGCTAGACAATTTTACCTCGCTGAGCTATATATTTACAGCAATCTGCAAAACCGCCCATGGCAGCATAGTGAAGTGGTGTGTTCCCATTCATTGCAATCAGACCCATGTCTCCATTGTAGGTGAAAAGAAGCTTCAATATCTGCAAAATAAATAGTGGATATTGTAGAGGAATAGGAATGTACATTTACTAAATGAAGACTGGCACCTAGACCTGTGCTATCCAGTATATTATCCATTAGCCACATGTAGCTATTGAAAATTCAAATTGAAATGAATTAAATTGAACAAAATTAAAAGTTTAGTTCCTTTGATTCACTAGCCACATTTAAAGTACTCAAAAGCCACAGGTGGCTACTGTTATTGTGTTGTATTGTACGGCACAAATGTAGAATATTTCCATTATCACCAAAAGTTCTATTAAATAGTATTGATCTAGAATATAGAATACTCTATACTCAGCTAAGGCACTACCATTTTCGTTAGTGTAGGCAACTTAAGAAAGCATCAGAGAATGTTAAATAACATCAGAAGAGAAAATTCTTTACCGAATGTGGTTTCTATTGTTATGTATACTTTTATTGCATGGAAGAGAGTCAGTGACAAAAATAAAAATAATCATGTTAATACTCAAAGAAAATTGAGTAAAGAAATTTTAGAGGAAATTCAGAATTTTGAAAAATAGGATAGTATTAACTCTTATTTTGTTTCTGCAATGTCACTCTATGAGATATTCTTTGGTGATATGTCCAGATAATCAGAATATTTAAAATTTAAAATTTAATATTTAAAATTCAGGCATATCATTAGATATACACAAACATCACAGAGATAAGAATATGAGGGCATTGTTCTCCCCACAATTAGATCATATCATATTTAGAAGATTCTAATAATACATGATGAAGGCAGAAAATAGGGTAGTCTTGGTTGGTAGAAATTTTCAATTGTCATAGTTCAGTATGCAGAAAAATATTGTTAGTAATATTAAATAAATAATTGGCAAACACATAAAACTAAATAAAGAACTGGAATATGTTTTTTAAGATATAATTTTAGAATTATCGGGTGAAACCAAGATGAAAGCAACACAGGTAACTCAGAAAAAATTCTGCCTTAGTGTAACCTACTTGATAATATAAAAATCTGGGGAAAAGAAGAGAAAGGCTTTAGCAACAAATTTTAAAGCACAAAGCATATTATTACATCAAAAAAGCCTCCTTTAGCAGCAAAATGAGCAGCATGATGTCTGTCATTGTCAAATGCATTCACTTCACCTCCTCTTTCCAATATGCCTCGAACTACTTCCAACACCCCTTCTCTTGACGCTTCCATTAAAGCCGTGCGGCCTGTGGCCTGGACATGAAACAGATCGAATGCTATTTATACCCGCATATTAAGTAACATATTCAGTATAAATATAGAATGAATCCATTTGGCCTTAGCTTTACACTTACACGTTTAGTTCTCTACATTTTTCTTAGTTTTATATAACAAAGAGGAACAACAGTTAAACAAGTACAGAGTCAAGGTCACATTGCATGCCGCTGTGAGAATATCATGTTAAAAGATGCATTTCTTGCAAAGCAAGCAGAGCAAAAATGGAAAAAAAGGGAAAGAATATAAAAACAATATAAGATTAAGTCATAGGGGTTTACTAATGAGAAGAAAATCTATTTATAGTGTCTAGAAAGGACAATTACAAGAAAAGAAACTCAATAAAATTAGGAGAGAGAACAAAATGAATCAGAGAAACAGCAGAACTATATAGTTTCTTTTCAAGAAGAAAAATTTTTATTAGGCATCACTGATACCTTTTTACTATTTCCTATAATAATACTTTGACATTGTATATAATAAATACCAATTTTCCAAACAATTAGGAAATAGACTATAAAATCATGACAATATAAAGATAATGAAAGTATACCATCTTCAAGCATTCTGAGTCAAAATGAACATTCTATAAGCCAACAGGATAATGTTACCATACTTAAATGCAAAAATTATATAATTACTCTGTAATTGAAAAAAAGAAATATTTATAATCACAGGAATAGTCATACTGAGTTGATAGCGTTGGGATTGGCTCCTTTTTCCAACAATGTCAGGCACAGTTCCTTAACATCACGTGCTTCTTCACAAGCTCTAAGGAATACTGGTTTTCCTTCATAGGAACAATTGTTGACATCTGCACCATATTTGAGGGCAATCAGAGCACAGCGATAATGCCGCTTAGTAGGTAAAATGCAGTAAAACAAAACACCTGCAGAAAAATGGAATCCCCAAAGAGTATTTAATTAACAGTCCGTATACATTTGAGTCTGATAGGAAGGAAAACAAATGATTATTTAAACATCCATATTTAGCCAAAGATGGTAGCACAAAGGCCTATCTGTCTTGGTTTTCTCCCTGAAATCAATTAAAACACCAAGACAGGAAAAGAAAAACCTCAATTTTTGATAGAGTTAGAAAAGTCACAAGAGTGCTGACGTGTGAGTCTTTGTCGACCGTCAGTATTTGACATCTTGCAGTCCATACTCAAGTGACCCTTCTTGGAATGTGCAGGACTGTGTGTGCCAAAGCACTACTGGTAGGTCCGTGGGTCCCTTCTAAAATTGAAGAATGGCAAAAGAGATGGTACTGAATGGTGAAATGTGCAGACCAGCCATGTCTGTAAGATGAAGGCTGTCAGTATAGTAGCAATGAGATGAGAAACTAGACAGCGAGGGGCTCTGCCATTTTGGCAAATCACTGTGTTCCACTGAAGAGAGAAAATGCTAAATCCCCACTCCAGGACCTATACCATACAGACCCTCAACATAATTCATGACGAAATGTACTGCACATCAGGGGTATTGTTATAATCTTAGGGCAGAGTATTGGTAAGAAAGTCCTGGGCAGACAATAGTCAGACTCCGAACTGATTTTGCAATGAGCTCACTCCAAAAAGAGCGTTTATTCGAAGAGGAACAATAACAAAAAGAAACCAGCATATAACCTGTGAAAAAGATACTGCACGAAAAAAAAGGAAACTGATAATGAAAGCCAGGCAAAAAGTACATACTAGAAAAACCAGACCAATGAAAATCATTGACTGATCCATTTCCATGATAGCAAAGTAATTAAATATAACACATTCCAAAATAAAAGTGCAAAGACAGACCAAGACCTAAAAGGACCGATAGGACAATAGAGGATAAGTAGAATAAAAAGACGAAATTGAGCCAGTAGAACTCAGGAAAGAAATGGTAGAGAAAAATAAAATCACTAAGGAAATATTAATAAAATTCAAATTGGAAGCAGTAAAAAAGAGAGCAGACACTGCCAAAACCATGGTCAGGGATATGGAGGGAAAACTTGAAAAAATTAAGAAAAATGTAATTGAAATGATGGAAGAGCTTAAATGATTTATAGTGGTAAAGAAAATTTAACATATATGTAACTGGTGTTCAATAATAAAAGACTAAATGAAACAAAAAAAATATAGAGAGATATAATAGAAAAAAATGTTCTTGGAGTGAAATCCTGAATCTAAAGATTAAAAGGGAACACTGGGTCTTAGGAAAAGTTGGTTAAGAACAATCAACAAGACGCACCTAGGTAAAGAAAGTGTCCAGTAAGCGTCCAGGCAAAAATTCAACTACTCTATATAAAGGAAAAACTCAGGCTGCTCTCAAGAATTTATCACAGCAACATTCAATGTTAGAAAATAATTAAAGGATCTCTACAATGTTACTTGGGTAAAAAAAATAGGAAATTTTTATACCCAATCAAGTTGTTCATATATAAAAGTGACAAACATATGTAAGTTTAAGGATGCAAGAAGTCAGGGATATAAGCCCAAAGAAGTGAGCCAAACTACTTGATGGTAAAAATGAGTCTCCCAAGAGATCAACAGAGAATGTCAGACTCAGTGAACAGATAGATGCTGAATCTATGCAACCACAGAACCAAAGCTAAACCACTGTCATAATTTTAGATACTAAAAAGAACATTGTAATTCATAATAACATAAAAATAGTAATATAATTTAACAAAAATTTGGAGGGAAGGGGAAGGAAGGACAGACAGTATGAGCATTTGATTTTCTCATCTTTTACTGCTGCAGACTGAGATATTATTTAAAGCAGATAAGAAGATAAAGTAAATGACAGGTATATATTATTTAAAAGGATGAAGGGAATCATTGAGAGAACTAAGTGATTATAATTGACTATAAAATTGGGTGGTGGAGGAAGGTAGAAGAGATGAGAAGGGTTACTGTCCTAACCTCATCTTTCATAGTAAAGAATCAATGAATACTGTTTAAGGTGCTAACTCAGTACACAGAGGTTTAAGGCTAGCTAAAGCTATCAAGATAATCATTAAAAAAATTAAGAAACAGACCATTAATTTTAGAGAATACAACTAAAAGGAAAATACAGTGAAATAAAGCAAAGAATCTATGAACCATACAGGACAATATTTTTCCATATGTTTTTATATATGAAATATATTGCCCCTTCATGACATAAAGTAAATGGCAATTCTAGAGCCAAACATATGTGACATCTGGATAAATATAAATTGGATAAATTCCACCACTTAAATAAAAAATACAATTTATATAAAAATCAAAACCTAAATATATTTCATATAAGCAGATGTACCTAAAATAGGTACTCTGAACAGTTTTAAAAAACAGATGGTCAAGGACATAATTGAAAATAGAAAAATAGATTTTGTTGAATGTTTTTTCTGTATCTATTGAGATGATCAGATGGTCTTTGTTTTTGCTTTTGTGTATGTGGTGCATTACATTTATTGATTTACGTATGTTGAACCATTCTTGCATCTCTGGGATGAAGCTCACTTGGTCCTGGTAGATTATTATTATTATTATTATTATTTTTGTGTGTTGTTGAATTCAGTTTGCTACTATTTTATTGAAGATTTTTGCATCTATATTCATAAGGGATATTGGTCAGTGGTTTTCTTTTTTTCTTGTGTCCTTTCCTGAGTTTGGTATCAAGGTGATACTGGCTTCGTAGAATGAGTTCGGGAGGATTCCCTCCTTTTCAATATTACGGAATAATTTCTGTATTATGGGTACCAGGTCTTCTTTGTAGGTCTGATAGAATTTGGGTGTGAATCCATCTAGTCCAGGGCTTTTTTTGTTGAGAGAATTTTTATTATTGTTTCGATCTATTAGTTATTGGCCTGTTCAGGAGTTCTATTTCTTCCTGGTTGAGACTGGGAAGGTTGTGTGTTTCCAGGAACTTGTCCATTTCCTCTACATTCTCTAGGTTATGTGCATAGAGATTTACATAGTATTTATGGATAATGTTTTGTATTTCTGTGGTATCAGTTGTAATGGCACCTTTTTCATTTCTGATTAAGCTTATTTGGATCCTTTCTCTTCTATTCTTGGTTAATCTAGCAAGAGGTCTGTCAATTTTGTTTATCTTTTCAAAGAACCAACTTTTTGTTTTGTTAATCCTTTGTATTGTTTTTTGTTTTCTAATTAATTTAGTTTTGCTCTCACCTTCATTATTTCTTTTCTTCTGCTGGGTTTGGATTTGGTTTGTTCTTCCTTTTTTAGTTCCTTTAAGGTGTGATATTAGGTTGTTAATTTGTGATCTTTCTGTCTTTTTGATGTCGGCATTTAAGGCTGTGAATTTTCCCCCGAAGAATGCTTTTGCTGTGTCCCATAGATTTTGATAGCTTGTGTCCTCTCTTTGTGGTTAAGTTCAAAGAATTTTTTGACTTCCATCTTAATTTCATTTTTGACCCAACAGTCATTCAGCAGCAGGTTGTTTAATTTCCATGACTTTGTGTAGGTTTGAATGTTTCTCTTAGGATTGATTTCTAGTTTTACTCCACTGTGGTTTAAGAGGGTACATAGTACCCTCTTAAATTTCAATTTTTTTGAATTCATTGAGATTTGTTTTGTGGTCTAAGATATGATCAATCTTGGAGAATGTCCGTGTGATGCTGAGAAGAATGTGTATTCTGTAGTTTTGGGGTAGAACGTTCTGTAAATATCTGTTAGGTACATTGATTTAGAGTTTGGTTTAAGTCCATTGTTTATTTATTTTCTGCTTTGATGTGCTGTCAAGCTCTGACCATGGGGTGTTGAGGTCTCTGGTAGTTATGATGGTGCTATTTATTTCTTTGCTTAGCTTTAGTAAAATCTGCTTTATGAATCTAAGAGCTCCTGTGCTCCAACATATATATTTAGGATTGTTATGTCTTCTTGTTGAATTGCTCCCTTTACCATTATATAATGACCCTCTTTTTCTTTATTTCTGTTGGCTTAAAGTCAATTTTATCTGATATAAGAATGGCTACACCTGCTTTCTTTTGATTTCCATTTGCATGGAATATTTTTCCATCCTTTCATGTTCAGTCCATGTGCTTCCTGTGGTTTAGATGTATTTCCTGGAGAAAGCAGATAATTGGGCTGTGTTTTTTCATCCATTCAGTCAAACTATGTTTTTTGAGAAAAGCATTCAGTCCGTTAACGTTAACTGATAACATTGATATGTGGGATGTTGATCTGTTTACCCTGTTGGGTAGTCCCTTATTGCTTTGTTTTACCTCTCCTACTGCTGTTTTATAAGAGTTGTGAGTTTTGGGGTTTTTTAAAGGTGATTTTACACTGGTGTGTATCTGTTGTGCTGATTTGTGTATAATATTGTTCTGAGTATTTCATGCAAGGCAGGTTTGGTCGTGGCAAATTCACTCAGTGTTTGCTTGTCTGGAAAGACTTAATTTCTCCATTGATTATGAAACTTAGTTTTGCAGGATACAAAATTCTAGACTATCATTTGTTCTGTTTAATTCGATTGAAGATGGGGCCCCTATCCTTTTTGGCTTGTAAGGTTTCCACTGAGAAATCTGCAGTTAGCCTGATGAATTTTCTTTTGTAGGTGATTTGATGCTTATATCTTGCTGCTTGCAGAATTTTCTCCTTCATTTTGACTTTGGACAGGTTGATTACTATGTGTCTTGGAGATGACCTATTTGCTATGAATCTTGCCAGTGTTTGATGTCCATCTTGTATCTGTATGTCTGAATTTCTGGCAATACCAGGGAAGTTTTCCTTAATAATTTCCTCAAATAGGTTTTCCATGCTAGATATCAGTCTAGGCAAAGAACTTATGACTAAGATCCCAGTGGCAATCATGGCAACAACAAAAATTAATAAATGGGATTTGATTAAACTAAAAAGCTTCTGCGCAGCTAAGAAAATGATCAACAGAGCAAACAGACAATGTACAGAATGGGAGAAAATATTCACAAGCTATACATCTGATAAAGGGCTAATACCAAGATTTACAAAGAACTCAAGAAAATCAGCAAGAAAGAAACAAATAGCCCTATTAAAAAGTGGGCAAAAGACATTAATAGAAGTCTCAAAAGAAAAAAGACAAATGGCCAATAAACATGCAAAAAAATGCTCAATGTCACTAATCACCAGGGAAATGGAAATTAAAACCACAATGAGATCTTACCCCAATTATTATAGAATGGCTTTAGTTAAAAAGTCCAAAAACAATAGATGCTGGCATGGATGCAGACAGAAAGAAACATTTACACACCGTTGATGGGACTGCAAATTATTAGTAGTACAACCCATATGGAAAACAGTATGGAGATTCCTCAAAGAACTAAAAGTAGACCTACCCTTTGATCTGGCAATACCACTATTGGGTATCTATCCAAAGGAAAAGGAGACTTTTCATCAAGAAGACACCTGCACTCCAATGTTTATAGCAGCATAATTCACAATCACAAAGATGTGGAATCAACCCAAGTGCCCATCAATTCATGAGTAGATTAATAAAATGTTGTATATGTATACCATGGAGTACTGCTCAGCCATAAAAAAAAGATGCTGTGACTCGAGACTCAAGCATTACAGACGCGATCCATATAACAAAAACATTTGTACCCCCTTAAAATTTTGAAATAAAACAAAAAGAAAAATAGAAAACCAAGGACAGAGCAAGACATAACATGTAATAATGGACTGAAACAACAATGACAATGGGAAATAGGTGCTATAAGAAACTAGTCTGGCTTAACTTTTAAGGACAATAATTTCAGACACTGTAAATCCCTTAGGACAACTTACAGGAAAGAGCATATTGACTTAGAGCTTCACTTTCTCCATATTTTGGAATATTGTTCAAAGAGAAAGTATAGCTTAGGCCTAGCATGTCTCACATCCTTCTAAAGATCCATTTAACCGTTTAAATGTTTGCTTATCAATATCAGCCACCAGAAAATAGGATGTTAGTGGCAGAGAGACTACTGTGGAGTAAGCGAAGCAGTTTGCCCAGTGGCAGCCAAACTGAGGACTGTGCGAGGTAAGTCAGGCTCAAGGATGTGGGGAAGAGACAATGCCCTCTGCAGTGGGCATACCATGGGCTGCAGAGGAACAAGGTTATGTGTGAAACA
Organism: Avahi laniger; assembly: GCA_963575035.1. Classification (NCBI taxonomy): domain Eukaryota; kingdom Metazoa; phylum Chordata; class Mammalia; order Primates; family Indriidae; genus Avahi; species Avahi laniger. The sequence continues at coordinate 12,088 of CAUYSK010033071.1, forward strand.
AGATTTTATATTTGTTTCAAGTTTTGTTTTGTATTTTCAGTTCTTTTCATGTGATTTGTCTACTTGTTTTCTCAAACATTCATCTTCCAGAACCTTGATAGGTTTACTATCAATTTGAATGAGCATAGATATTAACCATATAGCTGTTGCATTTGCTACAAATATTTATTTGACCTCATTTCCAATTTTATTTTTTAAAAAATTTATAATTTTAGACTTCTATGCTATAGAATTTCTCAATCTCTTTTCTTTGTGATTTATACCTCTGTTTCAAACTCAAGAAGTTAGACTTTTCTGCATTTCAATGTTTCCCAAAGTTTGTTCCACAAAACTCCAAGAATATAGTATGCCATAAGGTAAAAATTATTTCATGGTCAAATAAACATGGAAAATGTTGCCATCTTTGGTCTCACAATATGAAAGAAACATGTTTAAGTTTGTTTTATCCAATGTTTCTCTCATGAATTCAACAGTGGAACCAATTTTGCACATAATATTTCTCAATAATCAGTGATTCAGTGGTCCATGGAACACACTTTGGGAAATGATTTCCATAGAGCTTTGAGAGGCTATTGTTTTTTCAGGATTTAATATTTTAAAATCCATTTGACCTTTAAATGTATCTGAAGTTTATTTTGTTATGTGGTGCCATTAAATAAATAATTCTCCCTTTTCTTGGTCCTCTACTCTTGTTTTAAGCAAGTCGCCTATCAAATACCAAGTCTGCAGGGAGTTATACAGGTAGATTTTACTCCTGTCAGAAAACATTAGCGTTACAAAATGTGATTTATTTCTCCAATGTAGGGCTGATGTTAATGGTTTTGTACTTGTAGCAACTCTTTAGGACAACTGATTAAACCTACCAATTTATATTAAACTTGGTGGTAATTACCTTAGAGATTTTTATTAGTCTGTTAACTCTTGCCTGAATCTCAAGTTATTTGGGCAAGAAGCTCTCAGACCATGGTCTTGGCATTTGGGAGGTGCAGAGGGTGTGGAAATACAGCTATTTCACCTGAATAATTGTTGAAAGGCCATATCTAGAGTTTGAAGTTGTATTTCCAAAACTATTTAAAAATGACCCTAGAAAGTTGAAGTTTATGGCAGAATCCACCTTAGCCTTTCAAGCTTCCAAGTATAACTTCTTTCTACATCAGACTGCTGTTGAGAGGGAACAAAATTCTTTTGGAATCCAAAGTGCAGTACTGCCCAAAGTTCTAAAATATAAAAAAGAATAATAAATGCTCTACCTCTTCTCTTGTTCTAAACAAGAGTTTATATTTTATAATGGATGATTATGATTATGGTAATATCAGTATGTCTAATGTTGAAGGTTCTCCACATTTAAAAGAAACCACCAAACACAGAATAATCAAATTCTATGAGCAAGCTCTGAAAACTGATTTCCCTAAGTTATACCTATCTCATTTTCAAATTATGAAGAGAGAGTATCCTTAGGTATAGGAGTTAGAATTTGGCCTTTCACTTAAAACCATCAATAATTCACTTTTAAAGCTGGAAAACAAACAAAAAACTCCATTTTATTGATTTCTGGCTACAAAGTGAATTGTGATCTCTTGGATAGAATGTTGGAATTTTTACCTTTTCCTTCATTATCAACTATAGTCATATCCGCCTTTGCCTTGGCTAATATTTCCATTGACAGTTCATGGCCCAATTCTGCAGCCCTCATTGTGGGAGTACAGCCCATCTGGTCTTGCACATCAGGGTGAGCATCCAGCTCAAGGAGAAAGCTGACCATATCGATGTCATTGGAAACCGAGGCCAAGTGCAGAGCACTGAGTCCATCGATGGGGTCTGTGAAATTGATTAGTTGAGGGTATCCAAGCTTGGTCAGCTTCTCTATCTGCTTCTTGTCTTTGTTCCGAACACATTGAAGAACTTTGTAGATCTGCAAGTTCTCAAGTCTCTTATCTGCTAAAGCCATGCTTGAAAAGCTTCTGTTCTGGACCAAAACAAAAACTATAGTGGCAGGGGGAAAAAAAAAAGCACAACACAAAGTTAATTTTATCATCTTTATTTTGATTAAATTACAACATTTTAAAACTTCCCTAAAAGGAGAAGCTGTTTCTTAGGAAACATTATCATTATTATTTATTTGCAACTGATTTTAGAAAGTAGGGATTACATATAAATACAAAAAAATTTAGATGGCATAAAGTTACAGTAATTCCAAATAAATCTTTCATCATAATTAATACTAGTTTGCTAGGTGGTTTCCTTGCTATCTTATTTAACCTTCCCTCCTTGCCATGGTTTTCCCATTTCACCCATGAGGAAAGTGAGGTTAAGTAATCTGCCAAGGTAAGGATTTGAGCTCCCCTCTACCTGGCTCCGTATCAGCATGTCCCCTACAATATAGAAACCATACAGATTTTAGTGGTTTAAACATATTATAAAAATGTATAGAATCTACTGGGTTCTGTGAGATACCAAAGATATGATGAATCATTTCTATGTCATTTTAAGAAGGAATGAAGTAGTTAGATGGTTGAGAGACAATGGTAAATTTTCATAAACAATCCCACTGTTAAACTGTGATGGATATTCTAATATGTAATTTTGTCCGGAGCCATGAGGCCCGGCAACCGCTTATCCAAGATGGCCGCGAGCCACGTGGATCTGCCTGATTACCTAAAGTGGCCGACCAAGCCCGCACATTTGCAAAAGCCTGCAAAAAGAGCTTGTAAGTTTCCATTTACCCAGTGTGATGTAACCCTTGGGCGGCCCGCCCACGGGAATCTCCATGGTAACTCCCACCTTGGAAAGTACCGCCTAACTACTTCCTCTTTCTGCCTTATTTAAGCCTCTGCCCTACTGCCAATAAATGAGACTTGATCAGACTCCTGTCTTGTCTCCATTTCTTGTGTCTTGCCTTTCCCATTTCCCACTCCCTCCTGCCAGGTACCCACGAATAACTGGTTCCGCGGGTCGGGACATAACACAAACACTAGCCCTAAACTTAACACTAACCCTAACCCTAACCCTTACCCTAACACTTACCATCAAACTAACACTAAACCTAACGCTAACCCTAACCCTAAATCTCACCCTCACCCTCACCCTAACCCTAACCCTAACCCTAACCTTGACCCTAACCCTCACCCTAATCCTCACACAAACCCTAAGCCTAACCCTAAGCCTAACCGTACCCTGCCCCTAACTCTAACCCTAACGCTCATGCTCACACTAACCCTAACCCTAACGCTAACACTAGCCCTCAATCTAAATCTAACCCTCACCCTCACACTAATCCTAACCCTAACCCTAACCCTAACCATCTCCCTAATCCTAACCCTAACCCTAACCCTCACCTTCACACTAACCATAACCTTAACCCTAATCTAACCCTAACCCTAACCCTAACCCTCACCCACACCGTCGCCCTAAACCTAAACCAAACCCTAACCTTCACCCTCAACCTAACCCTAAACCTAACCCTATCCCTGGCTATAGCCCTAGCCCTAACACTAAACCTAAAACTAGCCTTAGCCCTAATCCTAACCCCAGGCCTAACCCTGACTCTAGCTCTAACCCTAGCCCTAGTCTTAGCCGTAGACCTAGCCTTGGCAGTAACTCGAACCCTAGCCCTAGACCTAACCATAGCCCTACCCCTAACACTAAACCTAACCCTAACCATAGCCCTAGCCCTAGCACTAACCCTAACCCTAACCCTAGCCCTAATCCTAACCCTAGCCCTAACTCTGACCCTAGCAATAACCCTAGCCCTAGGCTTAGCCATAGACCTATCCCTGGCACTAACTCTAACCCTTGCCCTAGCCCTAGCTCTAACCCTAAGCCTAGCCCTAGGCCTAACCATAACCCTAACGCTAGTCCTAGCGGTAATCCTACCCTAAACCTAACCCTAACCCTAACCCTAACAATAATGCTAGCCCGAACCCTAACACTAACACTAACCCTAACCCTCACCCTTACTCTAACCCTAACCCTAACCCCAACACTCACCCTCACACTAAACCTAACCCTAACCCTAACCATCTCACTAATGCTAACCCTAACCCTAACCCTTACCCTCGCCTCACCCTAACACTAACCCTAACCCTAACCCTGACCCTCACCCTCACCCTGACTCTAAACCTAACCCTAACCCTAACCCTAGCCCTAGCCATAGCCATAACCCTAAACCTAACCCTAGCGCTAGCCCTAACCCTAACTCTAGCCCTAACCCTAACCCTCACAATAAACATAACACTAATCATCACACTGACATTCACCCTAATCCTAAACCTAATTCTAACCCTCACATTCACCCTAACCCTAACTTTAACCCTCACTCTCACCCTAACCCTAACCCTCACCCTGACCCTAACAGTCACCCTCACCCTCAACTTAACCTTAAGCATCACCCTAACCCTAACCCTAAACCTAACACTAGCCCTAGCCCTAACCCAAGCCCTAGCTCTAGCCCTAGCCCTAGCCCTAGACCTAAACCTAACCCTAGCCCTAGCCTTAACCCTAAACCTAGCCCTAGCCCTAACCCTAAACATAACCTTACATCTAGCACAAACACTAGCCCTAAACTTAACACTAACCCTAACCTGAACCCTTACCCTAACACTAACCCTAACCCTTACCATCAAACTAACACTAAACCTAATGCTAACCCTAACCCTCAATGTCAATCTCACCCTCACCCTCACCCTCACCCTAACCCTAACCCTAACCTTGACCCTAACCCTCACCCTAATTCTCACACAAACCATAAGCCTAATCCGAAGCCTAATCGTACTTTCCTCCTAAACTAACCCTAATGTTCACCCTCACCCTAACCCTAACCCTAACGCTAACACTAGCCCTCAACCTAACCCTAACACTAACCCTAACCCTAACCCTCACCCTCACACTAATCCTAACACTAAACCTAACCATCTCCCTAATCCTAACCCTAACCCTAACCCTCACCTTCACACTAACCATAACCTTAACCCTAATCTAACCCTAACCCTAACCCTCACCCTCACCATCGCCCGAAACTTAAGCTAACACTAACCTTCACCCTCACCCTAACCCTAACCCTAACCCTATCCCTGGCTATAGCCCTAGCCCTAACACTAAACCTAAAACTAGCCTTAGCCCTAATCCTAACCCCAGGCCTAACCCTGACTCTAGCTCTAACCCTAGCCATGGATCTAGCCTTGGCACTAACTCGAACCCTAGTCCTAGCCTTAACCATAGCCGTAACCCTAAACCCAACCCTAGTCATAACTCTAACCCTAACCTAGCCCTAAACCTAACGCTAACCATAACCCTAACCATAACCCTAGCCCAAGCACTCACCCTAGCCCTTACTCTATCCCTAGCCCTAGCCCAAGTTCTAACCCTAACCCTAGTCCTA
>CAUYSK010033072.1:0-29043 GCA_963575035.1 Avahi laniger
CCAATTAATTTCTTTCTATTTTTAGTAGAGACGGGGTCTCGCTCTTGCTCAGGCTGGTTTCGAACTCCTGAGCTCAAACAATCCGCCCGCCTCGGCCTCCCAGAGAGCTAGGATTACAGGCGTGAGCCACCGCACTCGGCCTATGGTAATCTTTTAATTTGTGTAACACTTTGCAGCATAAAAAAATCCTATTAACACTTGCCTCTATGAGGTAGACGCATACACAGAGGCTCAGAGAGGTGAGTTGGCTCGCCCAACGCAGCACAGCTAATGAAAGGCAGAGCTGGACCCAAATCATGTATTCCCCACTGTCCACAGAGTTGAGTCAGTAAGTGATTCTTTCAAGGTGTTACTTTTGAGCATAGAGACCTGATTTTATATCTCCCTAGATGTCTTCAGGGTCTGGCCCATAAGAGGCTCTCAATTAATGGCAGTGGATTCACTTCCAAGCACCCAAAGGAGCTCGGGGCCAACGTTGGCTCAGCCATGCCCCCATGGTAGAAGGGTCCCCTCTGCTTCAGTTTTGCTCTGCTCACACCTCAGAGGCAGAAGCCAGCTCTGACCCAGGGCCGTGCATGCATAGATGAGGGCTGACCAGAAGCAAAGCCAAATATTCCATACGCTGATGAGGCAGGGAGAAAATCATGAGAAATTAGGCTTGTTTAAGTGTCATTCGAACTAGTAGAAAAGAAAAGCAACTCCACGCTCGTTGCAACAGAAAGGAATTGAGATTTCATGAAAGGAAGGCTTTTTTCTCCGTGTGAGTTGTGAGATGTTAGAACGAGATTCCTGCAGAGGTTGTAGAAACTGCTCCCCTGGAGGTCTTTAAGAGCTGGAATGCGATTCGCTTTGCAGCAGGATGTGGGTCTGATGGCTGTGAGTGCAGGGCGGGAGCGCAGGCAGCTGGAGGAGGGTCCAGGATGCTGCGGGCCTGACAGACACTTCAGGAGGCAGGTAAGACCTCAAAGGCAGGGTGGGGGCTGGGCAGGGAGGAGCGAGCAGGCCCCAGGAAGGCAGGAGGTCAGAGGGTCAGCCAGCAAGAACAGTCGCAACAGGCTGCTGCGTTCCTGGTTCTTGGTGGAGAGCCCAGCAGGTGTTGTCTGATCTGTCCAATTGCTGCCCGCTGGCTGGCGCGTGGGCAAGGCGGCGTGGAGGTAAGGAGTGCGTTCCGGACCCCGGGGTTGATTGGACCCAAATGGACAAAAGCGAAGTATTTTCTCTGAGTAAAGCAGGGTACACAGGATGGCCCAGCAACATATTAAACACCAATAACTAAACCTGAAAAGCAGTCCTACACAATTCTCCTTAAACAGGGATGCTTGGAAGTATTCCTTGAATATAAAATATTAAATATTAAAGTGCCACATCTTTCTGGAGTATCCATTTTAGCTAAAGATTTGCTAGGGGAAAGGGGCAAGAGAAGGAGTGGTAACAAATTTAACTGGCAAGAAAAAATGTATAACTTTCATTTAACTAAATCTGGATATATCACGGAGTTGAATCAAAATTGTGCAAGCATGTTTTAAACAAAGCATGAGTCTTGAAAAGACCTTCCAGGCTTCCTGTTAGGTGAGATTCCTAGACCTCCAGAGCGAAGGTATGTGATAACTCTTTTTTCTGCTTTTGGAACACTTTGGTACGAAAGTTTTAATTGGGCTGCTTCAGTATTTACTAAGCATCATCTTATGCATCGTCTCATTGGGATATTCCACAGGCATTTAAGCACTTTCTTTATCCCAGGCACCGTGCCCTTTAGGACAAAGAAGTGAGTATTTATATTTTGCCTGATGTGGAGATGAGGAAATAGGCTCAGAACAGATGGAGTGACTCCCATCACCCCCCGAAGTTGTCACGTGGCAAAGCAGGGTTAGGAGTGTGAGTGTTCTTTTGTGGCATGCCACACCCTTCCATCGTGCCTGCTGTCCTTCGTGTCTCTGGGATTCCTCCTACACTCATTCCTGCCATTAAGCAATTACACAGCACTCACTGCCATGTGCCACACTCCCAAGAGACTTCCAGGCAGAAGGGACAGGTCATGGGCAAATGGGCAACCCAGGAAAGCCAGCTGGTGCCTGTGCCTTTTCTCCTTCTGCCTGTGGTTATGACATGGTCTGCACATGTTTACAGGTAAGGACATCAGCATGTAGTGACATGATCTGCACTCGTTTACAGGTAAGGACGTCAGCACAGAGTGACATGGTCTGCACTCGTTTACAGGTAAGGACGTCAGCACGGAGAGACATGATCTGCACTCGTTCACAGGTAAGGACGTCAGCACGGAGAGACATGATCTGCACTCGTTTACAGGTAAGGACGTCAGCACGGAGTGACATGGTCTGCACTCGTTTGCAGGTAAGGACGTCAGCACGGAGAGACATGGTCTGCACTCGTTTACAGGTAAGGACGTCAGCACGGAGTAACCAGCACCCCCAGGTCACAGGCAGAGCCTCCGATCCTGACGTTGAGCTGGTGCAGTTCCGGCTCAGTGCAGAGCCCCGGGTCGCCTGGCGCGTGATCACTCACTGAACGGCCCAGGATGGATTGCTCGCCAGCGAGCATTTACCCAGGGCTTGTTAGATGCGGGCTCTGCGTTAGGCTGGTGGGTGAACAAAGATAAATAAGACCTCCTCTGCCTTCAAGGAGCTTATAGTACGGCAGGAGATTGATGCCCGACTTGTGCTAAAAGAGATAAGGATTAGGGACGGGCTAGGGAGATGTGGCCACGAGGCGATGCCCCTCCTCCCATTCCTGCTACCCACCCCTCACTGCACTCCCCATCTCCACGTGGAACTCTCCCCTCTCCCTGCTTATTCCAGTTGTCTCATCTTCATCTTCAGTCACTTTCCTTCTTTCTCTATACTTTCCCAGCAGTCACCTCAACCAGACCCACCATAACCTGTGGCCCCAAGCTGATCCGCCTAAATGGTGCTTTACAAATGATGACAGCACACCCTGAAGCTTAATGACCTGTGTTGAGAGCTGTTCAAGTGTTCACCTGCTTTAATCATTCCAACGAGCCTATGGCTCTATTCTTATGCCCATTTTATAGATGAAAAAGCTGAGGTTATGTAAACAGCAAATAAATGGCAATGCCGGGACTGTCACTCAAGCATACTCTAGACAACTGTTCTGCAGCCATTCCACACACAGCACTCCTTTGGGGCCTCACAGCAGTGCCGTGGTATAGGTGGATGGAGACAGGGAGACCAGAGGATCAGAGGCATTGCCGAGCTGAATGGGTCCGTAGGTAAAGCAGGCGCTAGGACTCGGGGCTGACTCTTAGCTGCTGTTCTTTTCATTACATGTTGTTGCTGAAACCAGAAAACATTCCCTCTATATTTCCAGTAATCCTGTACCCACCTAGTCTTTGGAGGATTGTTTTTTGCACTTTCCTATTGAGTGAAAACAAGGAGGAAACGGTCTTGACCTGACTAAACCAGAAAAGCTTGAAAGACCGCCACCTGGTGGCTTTCCTGGTGGCAGCGGCGGAAACTGGGCCCCGGCCCGCCAGCAGTGGCCTTGGGAGTCAGTGATCAGAAGTCTGTAATAGTAGAAGCTGGAGTTCATTGACGACTGATGATGTGCCGGTGCTCTGCTAAGCACTTTCAGTGACTCCTCTCATTTATTGCTCACATTAACCCCGTGAGGCGGATCCTGTTACCATCATCCCCATTTCAAAGATGAGAAAGCTGAGGTTGAGGTTAAGTAACCTGCTCAAGGTCACACTGCTAGTACGTCTTGAAGCTGGGATTCAAACCCAGGTTTTTCTGCCCTGAGTCCTGCTTCTGCTTCCCCAGACCTTGCACCATCAGACCACTTCCCCCCTTTTCTATCTCATCCCACAGTCCGGCTCACTGGCCGCAGCCACTCTGACCTTCTCTCTCTTCTTCTAGCCCATCCTCACACAAGGCCTTTGCACTCGCTGTGCCCTTTGCCTGAAACGTTCTCTCAGGTTTACCCGTTGCTGGTCACGCCTTATACAAGTCTCAGCTGTCGCACAGGTCACCTCCTCAAAGATGCTTGCTATTCCAACCGTCCATCCAGGTTGCCCCTGCCCAAGTGCAGTTCCTCACTATCCCCGTTAAATAACTGCATGTCCTTCTTAGGGCTTAGCACTCTCTGAAACCATCTTATTTATTTGTTTGTGTGCTTGTCTATTGTCTATATTCCCCGCTGGGAATGTCAGCTCCGTGGCGGCAGGGACTGCACTCAGAGCCCGCTGCAGTGCTTGCGTAGTAGTTGCTCCATAAATGTTTCCTGGACGGATGATCAGAAGGAAGCAGCTGGGAGAGAAAAGGCCCCACGATGGGTATTTTGCCCATTTAATTCAAAGGCCTTCTCATCCCTCCCGTGGTTGGCTGTCATCCTTGCCTCTTTCCTCTTTATACATCCAGGACCAGAGGTGAACTGAGGCCAGAGACAGGAGGACATGGTTCAGTTTGGCAGATATATGGCAAAATATCAGATGCAGTAAATAAAAGATGGCTTGCATTTCTGGTCCTCGGTATTTGATATAGTTGAAGTGTCTGGGTTTTCTCGATAGTGGTTGTTGTTAATTCTTATAATTAGCTTGTATCTCACAGGTATTGCTCTTGGTCACTTAAAAAGAGGTTTAATTGGTCATTCAGGCTGGGAACCTATTCTGTTCTCCAACTTTATTACTTTCTCCACCACATTCAGAACCTGGCAAGGTAGATTAGCATCTCAGGATTATAAACTGCCTGTTCTCACTCACCCACACTTGGATGTGCTCCAGAAAGCAGACACTGGTTTGTGAATTTGAATTTAGAATCCTGCACTTGTAAGGAGAAGCTCAGACCCAGGCACAATACCTAAGACCTGCTGAGAATATGAGCAGAGTACAAATGCTTACACAGATGACTTTATAGCCAAAGACAGGAGCAGCCTCAAAAAAGGAAAAACTACGGTAGCTAATGGTCATTAAAGCTTAGCTGATGTAATTTCAGAGAACAAGGAGAGCCACAACCCCAGTGAAATAAAACCAGAAGTTAGCTCTGAGCTGACAGCCCCACTAGTGTGACACGATGGCACAGCAGTGTTGGGGATGAGCCTCGGATGAGGAAGGGGGTGACCTGGCCTCTCATCTGGGCCTGTCTCACTACATGTCCCTCTTGAATCTGGAAAAATAAAACAGAGCTGGATGGGCTCTCAGATTCCCTGCAGCTCTGATGTGTTCTGGGCCTTTATCTGGGGGTGGGAGGCAGGAGAAAGGTCTGGAGGTAAACAGGCTAATGTTCATCGAACCCCCACTCTGTGTCAGCTACTGAACTGGGCACAGTGGCATCAAGTCCTCACAGCAGCCCTGCTAGCATGGCCTCTATTTTGCGGATGAGGAAAAAACAAAAAAAGGATGCTAGGTGACATGTCTGACATGTCTAAAATTACATTGGTGGACCGTGACGGGGCTGGACTCAAGCCAGTGTACTTTCTAGTTTGCCCCAAGGCATCTGGTCACTTAAAAACCATCTCTACCCAGTGCTCCAGAATATCTGACTCCTAGAAGTAGCATTCATCTCTTAAGGAGCACGGATCTCACTCACGCAGTGACGGGGAAAGGGAGATCTCAGCTGGGTTGTCAGATTTCCTGGTTTATTTCAATACCATTCTCTGGCTCCCAATTAGACAGCTCGGGGGTGAAAGCTGACCTTGTTGTAAGTAATGAGCAGTAGACCTTGCTTCATAGGCCGACCCTACAGGACACAGAATGATTCTGTAATTACACCATTCAATGTTCGTTGAGAGCCACGTATGTGCCAAGCACTAACAGCAACAGCAGCAGCAGCGACAGCAGCGGCCAATGTCTTTATGGAGCTCACTCTGCACTAGGCATAGCGATATACGCATATTACCTACGAGGGGGTAAGATGACTCTCCCTATTTTCTGATGAAGGAGATTGGGTCTCCATCCCTGAGAGATGAAACAAGTACCCTAAGGCTGAACCACGAGGATCAACATGTTTCTGCTTCTATTAATATATGGTGGAGAAAGTGTTAACTCACTATGTAAGCCAAGGGGCTGCATTTTCTGAATGAAAAATTGAGGCGCATGGTCTGATGCATTGGCTGGTGATGGAGTAGAATCTTTGAAAAATCTGGGGGCTGTCGCGGTCAGTATGGTTCTCAGCATACTTACCTACCTCCTGGTGTTCCCTCTGTTCCGTGTCGCCTGCATCACTTTCTGGTCACCCACATCCCTCCCACAAAGACATATCGCTCTGGCCTCTCACCCCCAATTATGATTTCTTCTAATCTACAACCAAACTTATCATTCTCAGGTTAAACAATTCCCAAATCATTTGGTGGGGAGAGGGAATCTAGTAGCTGATTGGTGCAATTCACACTAAGATGTGAGTGACTGACAAGCTGCCCAATACCAGCAGCTGTCTGTCCTTTTAAAGAGAAGTTAGTTTATCCACCAGACTGCTCTCCCTAACAGGATCCTAGCTGCCTGACAGTCTAGGCTCTATGGGGGCAGGCTCGAGGGGAAAGGTGGAGATAGACCACCCTCCCCAAGGGCCGTTTTCCGGAGAGAGATGCTTTATCTCCTCTTCCGGTCTCCAATCAGAGTGCAGTGGCACAGGGAGAGCTCTCGGAAAACCCTACAGCACTTGTCCTGTTGGCACCATCTCACCTTTCGGGACCTTCAGTGAGAAACCATTTTAATAAGGCTGTAATTTCGTTACAGAATTTTGTAATTAAATATCCTTAAAAGGAATGAGGCTGCAGGTCCCTATCTCCCAATTTATCATACACTTAATTCCCCAAGTTACACAGTGCTTAATCAAGAATGCATACCCATTGTAACTGCATGCAGCTTCCTGGCCTCCGAGACAGGAAGTGCCTGGAATTTATCATGAAGGGTGCTCTCTGTTCTTGCGATGTTATTGTTTCCCAAGATAAAAAATAAATGGTGACTTTTTAGTCAGAAGTAACAGGCTCTTCCTCATCTCTGCTGTCCTCATCTCAGTCCCGTAGGGTGTAACAGTTCAGAATGGGCGACTTCATTTAAGGAGCAAACGTGCGCCCCCTGCTGGTCAAGGGCAGCCACTGCATCGGTGTGCTGCGAAATCACAACCCTGTCTTTGGGCTCCTTCAAACCACAGGTGTGAGCACCTACTATGTGCTAGGTGCAGTGCTCACAGATATAAAGATGAGAAGGGCCAGGTTCCTGCCCTCCAAGAGCATAGTCTGGGATGAGAGACAAAATGTGCGTATATATTATACATAATCCATAAAACCACACGTGAACATGGATTAATTTTATAGATGGCATCACAGAGAAGAGAGAAATTACTTCTGTCCGCAGAGATAAGGGAGGCTGCATGGTGAGGACAGCATTTTACCTGCATCCCGAAAAAGCAATCAGATTTCAGAAAATGAAGAGAGAGACAGAGAACGGTTAATGTGAGGAGTCTTAGAACACTAGGGGGAAAGACACCTGAAGAATCATGTACTTTAATGACCTTTTATGAGCGAGGAAAAGGAGCTTAGAGAGATCAAACGCCCTACAGGTGTAAGCGACGGAACAGAGACTGGAACCACGTCTTCAACCCCAACGCCAGGCTCTCCAAGAATTCCAAGCAGAGGGAGGGCGAAAGGCAGGAGGTGGGGAAGTGCCGGATAAGCCGAGGAAATGGTGAATGCAGTCTGAGTCGCCGCAAGAAATTCAATCCCATTTACTGAGGAAGTGAAATGGTCTGGTTAATTTAATTTCCTAATTAGATAGAAGTTCTGCAGGAAGGCTGCTTTGTTAGAAATGTTTTTAAATTTTAAAAAACTTCCTAAAATATTTTATTCCACTTTCCCGCCTTAGCAAGCAAAGTGAAGGCAATGGTTCAGCCGTTGATAATTCTGGATTTTGCAATGTCTCACAATATTTTAGATGTGGAGAACATGCAAACTTACAGATCCTTGAAGGGGTTCTTTAAATCTTTGACAGCAATGTATTTGCCTGTCGTTTGTCATAGATTTATTTATCGATGAGGGGTAGTTGAGTCAAGAAATCTGATTAAGTGAGGGTCCTGGCTCACTTTCCTCTGGTTAATTGAGGTTTTCCTGGGTTATTTAGGGTGGTCCCTGCTGAGCCCTAGCATAGCTCTGCCCTTACTCACCCTTTGCAGGGCTGTGCCAGGCACTGGGGCTTCAGCAAGGAGCCCTGCAGGATTCCTGGGCTTACCCTGGAAAGGAGCAGGAAGGATATTCCACTGATGATACTGGCTGGTTGATGCACAAGCACTCCCCACTGGGACCCCTCCCCCCAAAAAAAGGTATGATCAGTGGCCCTATTTACATGGCTCCAGCCTGGGTGTGGCAGCCAGCCTCCCAGATGGCCCCCAATGACCCCACCTCCTGATAGTCCTGCTCTGTGTTGTGCCCCACCCCCCACACTATACCAGCACTGGTTTGTATAACCAATAAAATACAACAGAGGTGAACATATGTCGCTTCCTTAGTTAAGGTTAAGCTTTCATCTTAGTGATCCTTTTTCTCTCTCAAATCACCAGCTGCCACATTGAGCATCACTATGGAGAGTCTCAAGTGGCAAGGAACTGAGGCTGACAGCCAACAGCCATGTGAGTGAGCCTGGAAGCACAGGCTCCAGCCCCGGTCCAGCCTTCAGGTGATGGCAGCCCTGGCCGACACCTTGACCTCAACCGCACAAGAGAGTCTGAGCCAGAACTGCCCAGCTAAGCCACTCTCAGGTTACTGACCCTCAGAAACTGTATGAGATAATAAATATTTATTGTTTTAAGCTGCTAAATTCAGGCCAATTTGTTATGCAACAATAGATGACTAATATACCAAGCTAAAGACCTCCCCGGGATGGGGAGCCCTTGGGCACTGCTCTTTCCAGCTCCCCATGTGAGTGGCCAGGGGTAGTCTTGACATCCTGGAATCCTAAATCAGGAAGGGTTCTTGGAGCTTCGCTAGTCCAGCTCCCTCAGTTCACAGATGGAAGAAGAAAGGCCAAAAGAGGAAGAGGCTCTGTGTGCAGCCAAGCTGGGACTCAAACTAGTTTCTCCTGATTGGGGGCCAGCCTTTCCTCCGCTATTTGCACTCCCAGCTCCTTGTCAACTTCCGTAGTCACTGTTGTTTCATTGAGCAAGTATTTATAGAGATCCTACCATGTGCTGGGTACCGTGGTAGGCCCTGGATCATTGCAGCAGCTCTGGGCGCATGTGAGACCATGGTCAAAAGTTACCATTTGAATAACAGGTATTAATTACAATGATATACTTTGAATGAGCGAATGAATGAATCAGAAGACACTACATGCTAGTCCCAGCTCTGACACTAATGTCCTGGGCTTCCTTTGCCATTCTCTGTAAATGAAGCTTCCAGGCTGGTGTGCAGTACAAAGCATTAGATTACGACATAGGACCTTAGAATTTTAGAACTAGAAAGGACCTTGGCAGTCAGGTGATGTAAAATTTTAGAGGGAAGGTAATCAATCCCTTTGAAAATCAAATGAGATCTATGAGCCCCTTTACCTACATACACAAAACACTTTGCTTACAATTTTGGGGGATTCCTAGAACATTTGAAGCCCATTTGTGGACTTCTCAGGAATCCACAGGCCAAGAACCTGAGATCTGGTCTAAGTCCCCATTATTTTAGGTGAGAAAATTCAGACCCAGAGAAGGAAGATAACCTGCCCTACATCTCACAGCAAGTCGGTTGCGAAGTCTGTGCTTGAACCCAGGTCTCCTGAGGTCTGGTCCTGTGCGCTCCCCCCATAGACCCCTGACTTACAGGAAGCACATCGAACACAAGGAAACTAGCCCTGGTTCCCGAAACACAGGACTTTGGGAAGTCACACATTGATAACATATTTTCTGCTAATATCTCCCAGGGACAGACAGAGTGGCTCAGACAACTAACCACGTCTCCAGTGCTCGGCTCCAAGGCACCATCGGACGCATCCTAAAACGGGCAGCTGGACAGCACCAGAGATGGAACTGGCACACCCAGTGTGCGCTGAGGATGGAGGGAAGTGGGGGAGAGTCTGGCGGCGTGGGTGCCTAGTGGCCAAGCCGCAAGGACAGTCGGCTTCTCTCTGTGCACTGGCTGGTCCCAGGAGTTCAGGGGCTCTTTTGCGAGGGGGTGTCCACACAGAGACAGAGGCTGATCTCTCGCTATCGTGTAAAGAACCAGCTTAGCATAGTGTCGAAGAGCAGGGGCTTTGGTGCCAGCCTGCTTGGGGTCAGAGTCATGTTGTTCTACTGACTGGCTGTGCCATCTTGGGCCACTAGCCAGCCTCTCTTCCTGATCTGTGAAATGTGGATCATGACAGCCTTAACACCATAGGCTCGTTGTGAGAATTAAATGAGTTTGTTTTTGCAAAGTGCTTAGAACAGAGCCTGACATATAGTAAGTGCTTATAAATGTGTGATGTAATAATTAAGAGTATAAAATCCATACTTCTTCAGCCATTGGTTTCTCTCTGTTGGGTTCTTCAGAACAGGCCACTATGCTTTGAAAATTTGTTACATTAAAAAAACACAACTTTACCGAAGTATAAGTTGCATGCAATCATATATGCCTATTGTAAATGCACATTTAGAGGGATGAGTTTTGATAAATTTATATATTTGTGTAACCGCCATCACAATCAGGATATAGAATGTTTCTATCACCCCAAAAAGCTTCCTCATTCCTCATCCCAGGCAGTCCTCCTTATCCCCAGCCTCAGGTGACCCTGATTTTGCCACCAAAAGTTACGATGGCACATCTCTGTCAGTATGCAGTTGTTAGGCTGCCAAAATACATGTACATATTCCAGTATATGCATGCATTTGCTTCTCTGTCATATACATCTTGCTGCCAAACTGTGTCACACACACTAGGAAAGCTTAGTTTCTGTTTTAGTTTTTAGATAAAAATAAATGCAAGAGGCCAGGCACAGTGGCTCATGCCTGTAGTCCAAGCTACTTGGGAGACCGAGGCAGGAGAATCACTTGAGCCCAGGAGTTTGAGGTTGCAGTGAGCTATGATGATGCCACTGCACTCTAGCCTGGGTGACAGAGCAAGACCCCATTTCAATAAAAAAAAAAAAAGCAAGAAAATTATTAAGCAAATGGAAAAAACGTGAGTTGGTAAATCTGGGTAGGCTCCCTTCTTGCTATGTCCTCCATGGCCTTCGTCTGTGCTCACAGAGAGAGAAAGAGATCTCTGATGTCTCCCCTTTCTATGAGACAGATCAGGGCTCCACCCTCATTTAACCTTAATTAATTCTATAAAGACCTTATCTCCAAATACAGTCATATTGGGGGTTTAGGGCTTCAGTGTATGAATTTTGGGGGACACATTCCATCCACAACCACGCCACTCATTCCACTCACCACCGTCATAACTGTGACCATGTCACCAGTCCCTTTTGCTCCTGCTTTGGCTGTATCTGCCCCCTCTTGGGACGGCCCCCACCCGCACAGGCATTCCCCGACCTTTGCTCCCTTCCACTGCTCTCCCCCTTGCTTTTGCTCTTAGCATGTCGCTGCTCCCCAGGAATGTTCCATGTCTTTGAACATCCCTTCCTTTGGCTGCTTGTCTGGGCCAAGGGAAAGCCAGGCTTTCAAAGGACCTGGAACAGCGAGTCCAGAAAGGAATTCCCTAGAACCCCCTCATACTCACGGCTCCCCCCGGGGAACCACTCCCCCGACCTCGCCTTTGCCATAACCACGGCCATGTCAGCAGGGGGAAGCCCCCCAGCTGCATGGCCATGGGGGTTCGTGAAGGTTAATGAGGCTCAGGCTGCTGGTCCTTACGGAGGTCACTGTCACCCCGAGCCGTGCCCCAGAGCCCTGTGCTGGCCTCTTCCTGTCGCCGGGACATCGTTAGAAATGTTAATTATTAATTATCACTAAAAGCCCTTTTTGCTGCATTGCTGTTCTCGATCGCTCTCACTATCTCTCTTTCCCCCCCTGTCTTTCTGTAACTGGATCCTGGTTCCTGGGTCTTCTGTTTTTCTTTCAGTTCTTTTCTCTGCTTACCTCTCACCTGCAGGCTGAGGTAAAGGGCCGCCAACGATAGGCACCTAGAAACATCCTTTTGCTGTGTCATTCTGGCCAGAGCACCCACCTTCTTCTTTTAAAGCATCGAGGACTCGAGGACGCAGAAGCTGGGCAAGCACTGGGCTCTGATGTTCAGAAGTATTTTGGGGGAACTTGGAATACATAGGGAGCCACCCAAAAAGAAGCAATTTGAAGGTATCCTGGAAGGGTCTCCCTACCCAGAATGTCCCCTTCAACTTGTCACAGTCCCCTACTTCTACCCTTAGGGAGGCAGCGTTGGGGGTGGGGGAAGAAGAGCCTTGGAGCAGGCAGGTGGCATCCGAAGACCCAGCGTTGTTGCTATCTGCTGGGCGAGCTTAAGTCACCTCTTTTCATCTCAAGCCACATAGTTCAGTGAAAAGAGCAGGGTTTTGGAATCAGAGATCTGGGTTTGAATCCCTGCTCTGCCATGTACCCGCTGTGTGGCCTTGGACAAGTTAGATGACCTCTCTGAGCTTCATCATTTAAACATGGCAATACTCTTTCCCTTTTTGGGATATTGGGAAGTTTAATGAGATCATGATCTGTACCTCTGAGCCTGACATGTTGCAGGTGCTTAAAAAATGTTCTTGTCTTATCTATAAAAAAAGAGATGAAAACTCCTCTTCCCGTGGGACAGCTGAGGGGGTTGAATTTCGGTGCAATCACTATGTGCCAGCCACTATTCTAAATGTTTTATACTTACTAACTCATTTAACCCTTGTAACAACTTTACAGTGGAGACACTATTATCATTACTATTGATGAGAGAGTGGAGTCATATAAAGAAAAGTTAAATAACTTGCCTGAGGCCATGCGCTAGCAAGAAGAAAAACCAGGATGTTTTAAGAGTCGTTTAGGGTCTAGAACTGTGTTGACCAATAATGTAGCCCCTTGCCAGATATGGCCATTGAGCCTTTGAAGTTTGGCTAGTCTGAATTGAGATGTGCTATTATTAACGTAAATTATACACTTGGTTTCAAAGACTTAGTACAAAAATAGAGAGAATGTAAAAATAGCTCATTAATAATTTTTATATTGACATGTTAAAAGGGTAATATTTTGGATATATACTGAGTGAAATAAAATGTTATTAAAATTAACTTCATCTGCTTCTTTGCCCTATTTTTAATGTGACTACTAGAAAATTTTAAATGACATGTAGCTTGCATCATCTTTCCTCTGGACCGCATGGCCTAGACACCCCTCTCCCCTCGGACACCTACTATGCTGTTGTCAGCAGAGAGGATTTGTAAATACTGAAGTGCTAGGTTATGATGTAATGGTAAAGTCACTGTTAGCTCCTAAATGTGGGTTCTTAGGGATTTGTCAATATCAGAAGTTCTATTTTTTTTTTTTGAGACAGAGTCTTGCTCTGTCACCCCAGCTAGAGTGCAGTGGTATCATCATAGCTCACTGCAACCTCAAACTCCTGGGCTCAAGCGATCCTCCTGCCTTAGCCTCCCGAGCAGCTGGGACTACAGGCACACGCACCACGCCGGCTAATTTTTCTAATTTTAGTAGAGACAGGGTCTTGCTCTTGCTCAGGCTGGTCTCAAACTCCTGAGCTCAAGGGATTCTCCCACCTCGGCATTGCAGAGTGCAGGGATTACAGGTGTGAGCCACCGCGCCCGGCCGGGAGTTCTATTCTTAAGTTGGAGATGCCTCTTCGAGAATGATGTTCCGAGCCTTTTCCAGGGCAGTCTGGGAATGACTTCACAGAGACTGAATCTTTGACCTTGGGTCTTTACCCATTTCCTGTTGCCCAAACTAGAGGAAGCAGTGAAAGAAAAGAGGCCTTGCCCAAGACAGATTTTTGCTTCTCGGTTCTGCCCCAGGGCAGGATGAGGTCTCTCACCTAGTTTAACTACATCCCAAAAAGCTGCTTAGAGACCCCAGTGGTGGGAGAGGGAGGCAAGTTCTCAGCCTGGAACTGGCTGTCCTCAGGGTAGCCACAACCTGTTCTGCCTGTGGGTTCCGGGGCAGATCCTTGTGTGAGTACTTCCTCTGACAGAGAGCTCAATGCTCCTGTCTGCCCACTGTTGGATAGTTCTACTCTTTAGAAAACTCTTTTTTTTTTTTTTTATTGTGCCAGTCTTTTCAGGGAGCTTAAATTCCAAAAATAACTCCTAGTTCTATTTTCTGGAACTCTGCTTCTCAAAGTTCTAGAAAATATGGCAAGGAGCTCAGTGCCCCTCAAGACCTACTGAATAAAAATCTCCTGGGGTGAGGCCCAGGATTGCATTTCTCTTTCCCTCTGTCGGTCTGTTTTTCTTACACACACACATACACTCTGTTGTGAGAACCAGACCCACGAGCAGAGGCTCTCAGTCTTGGCGTCACAGTGCCCAACAGTGTGATCAGTTGTGACATATGCTACCAAGAACTTTTCATAAAAACAAAGTGGCTCAATTTTCAAACTACTTACTTCTTAAATTAATTTGCAGAGACTCAAGCTTGCTCCTCTAGTAGTCTTGCTTTTACTCACTTCTCTTCTGGGTCACCTTCTTGAGAAGAAGAGAAGAGTGTGGTGTTACTGCCACATGATGGGCATTGTGTATACCCACAATCCATCTTATGTCTGCCCAGGGATGTCAGTGTTCAAGGAGAGGAAGGAGAGCAATTATATTATACTAATATTGAGGCTTACTATGCGCATTATCTCATATATTCCTCCTACTAATCCTTGGAGGGGGAACCATTATTGGCTTCATTTTACAAATGAGGAAGCTGAGAAGAGGTTAGGTAACTTGCTTGAGGTCACCCAGATGGCAACAAACAAACAAACAGATAAAACAGAGCAAGGCCTTGAAGAGGTGGGTAGGTCTGTCTATCATGTTGGACCTTAACTGCTCCATGGCAATTAGAGATGACTGGGGAGATTTATACGATCCTTGTCCAGGGACCCAGATAAGGGAATCCTTCCATTTCTCCCTGAGAGGACCCCAGAGACATAGGACACAGGGACTAAGGCATGGCAAAGGAATACATTATTATTCTTGGGGCTCTGGCCAAGTGCTGGGTGCCAGAGAGCCATGCTGGACCCCCTGGAGAACTCTTCTACTTCAATGAGGACAGCCTAGAACCAAAGCCAGTTAAAAGGGCTGCTGACTTCCATGCCAAAGTGTCCACCCAGTTCTTGGCTTGTAACATTTCAACTTGAGGAAGGCCATAGTTGCCAGAAAGAAGTAGATGTCCTGAGACCCAGGGTGTGCTGCCTCTGTGCAGTGGGATTTAATTTTACTCCCGCTCAGGCTCCACCCCTCCTAGGATGCTGGATGGCAGCAAGAGATCAGCTGTGACATTTTCTCAACTACCAGACTCCTACTGGAGACCAACAAGTCACCATGACGAATGTGACTTTGATTGTTGTGACAATGACAAATTATTATAAGTTCTTTACTTTCCTGCAAATACAGGGAGGTCTGAAATTGGGGGTCTGCCATGGGAATGTGTTGGGCATGTGAATATCTGTCACATGGGTTCTGGCAAATAAACACAGTTGGGAATGGCTGGTCTAGAGCAATGCAATGAGAAAGTCTAGTCCAGTTTCCACGTGACAACCCATGGCATGTTTGAAACAGCACTTAGATTCCCCTGAACCGCCCCCTCTCCTGGACCAAAGTTTCCCGGCTCCCTCAAGTCTTCCTTGCGGGCATGGCTTTTGGCTCCTGCACCATCTGGCTGCCATTCTCAGGACGTGCTCCAGTTTCTCAATGACCTGCTTACCCTCTAAAGGCATGGGGCTTCAGACAGGACTGACCAATTCTGAGCACATCGAGGCCACGTTATAGTCTAGACCAGAGACACTTTACTTCCCTTAATGTAGCCAAGGTTGTGTTCACTTTATGTATCATGTATCAACCGCATAACACAGTTGGACCAGGCTGAGCCAGTGGCCAGCTTACAGAATAACAAATAAATAGGTCATTTTCACATGGACTGCTGCCAAACCAGGTCCACCCCATCCGGTACTTGCGCAATTAATTTTTAACCGAAATGCAGGACTTTGCATTTCTCTCTATTCCATTCCATCATGTTGGTTTCAGCCCTGTGTTCCTTCCTGTTGAGGTCATTTCTTATTTCCATTCTGTCATCTGTAGTGGTAACTATGTTTCCCAGCTTTGTGTCTGCAGCAAACTTGATTAGAACACCTTGTCTGTCGTCTTCTGAGTCACAGGTAACAATGCCAAGGAGGTCAGCACCAAGGACAGAGCTCTATGGCATGCCACTAGAGACCTCCTTTGGGTTGACACAGAAAAACTAATCAACATTCTTTGACTGCGGTGCTCATCCAGCTATGACTCCACTTCCTGTCCTCTGACCCAATTCTCATTTCCCCATCAGGTCCTCAAGGGCACCAGGTAAAGCATTTGTCAAGTGCCTTGCCAGAATCAAGATACATTGGGTCCATATACTTGCTTTGATCTTCTGCCTGAACGAATTGCTGCTGACACGTAATGGGCAAGATATTTACTTGACTAGGGAGTGGAGAAGAAAAATAAGTGTGAAAATGACTGAGAAGATAGAGATTCATTGTGAAAATATAGAGAAGTCCAGTTGAAGTCAAAGGGTTAGCACATAAACCTCTCCTGGAAAGTGTCATTTCACTCCCCAAATATTCATATTGTTTTCTTATAATAGTCTATCATGTATGGTAATTGTTACATACATTTTAATCTGCCCCATGAACCTCTGAATTTGTTTTCTTTTTCTTAAGCCAGCTCTATATCTCTTGTCACCAAATGTTTTAAAAAATACAAACTTTGGCTAAGTGCAGTGGCTCATGCCTGTGATCCTAGCACTCTGGGAGGCCAAGGCAGGTGGATCGTTTCAGCTCAGGAGTTCGAGACCAGCCTGAGCAAGAGTGAGATCCAATCTCTACTAAAAATAGAAAAAATTAGCCAGGCGCAGTAGCACGCACCTGTAGTCAGGAGGCTGAGGCAGGAGGATTGCTTGAGCCCAGGAGTTTGAGGTTGCAGTGAGCTGTGATGATGCCACTGCACTCTAGCCTTGGTGACAGAGTGAGACTCTGTCTCCAAAGGAAAAAAAAATACAAACTTTAAATCAGAGACTGTGTCTTAATCATTCAATAAGAATGTATGAAAATTACCCAGCCCAGAGCTTGGAGCCATGTAGGAGCTTAAAAGTATTTGTTCCCTTTGTGTGCCCACAGCATATAGCGTATACTCAGTAGGTGCTCAATAAACGGAGGAATGAATGCATGCACACATGCCTGAATGACTGCGGCGAGTGTGGATATCTCATATCCCCCTGGCATTCAGACTGCTGCAGCAAAGGCATGGGAACAATTATACCATGAGACCTGGCACTCGGCTTTATGGTTGAGCTGAGTCTAATAAGTACAAGTTTAATTCGTGTCAACCAAACCAGCTTCACAAGAGGCTAAGTGTTAAGCCAGAATGCAACATATTAATTCGCTCTGAGAACTATTGTCTGGCCCCACTTTGAGGGAAGACAGCACAAGCCTGGCTGGAGGATATAGACCAAATAGGCTTGATTAGGTGTCTGGGGAGGGACATGGAAGTCCAGAGAGGACAAGAGCAGGAGCAGAAGATGAGCTCAAAGAGCATCCAAGAGAGAGGCCAGGGTTCCAAAAGAAGGCAAGTTCAGTTGGTCATCAGCAACGAGAGATGGGCAGGGACTCGGAGTGGGAGACAAGCCAAGAGAGCAGGTGCCAAATAAGTGCTAGAAAAATCAAGGATCAAAGGTGGATATGCTCTGAGAGGGCCCAGGACTTTTACCACAAATGTTCCTGGTATGCCCAGAGCTTGCTGTTATTGAGGCCAGCTGCATGGGGCCTGGGGTGGTTTGGGCAGGTTGGAAGACCCGGATCTGGGTAGGCTGCTACGACAGGTGCATCTGAATACACATTTTTTCTGCTCCGTATTGGAAAAACACCACTACATTCACACTAACCAAATGCTCCTTTTAAACAAAATCTTTTCCTTTGTTAATCAAACAGTATGTTATTACAAAAATACTTGCTTTATATTCCAAGCCAGGATGGGCTTTGTACTAAGGCAGTCCTGGGTTCAAATTCCAGCTCTGTTGCTTTTTCCTGCGCGATCTTGGATAAGTTACTTAGCTTTTCCAAGCCTTAGTTTCCCCATCTGCAAACTGGGAGTAATAATAATGGCTGCCTTATGGTACTGTTGGGAAATTAGATTTAACACATCTAAAATGCCTGGCAGGTAGTTGTCGTAAACTGTAACCATCATTATTAACTGTGTGACTTTGGACAAAAGTCACTTAACTCCTCTGAGCCTCCTTTTCATCATGAACAGAATGGCTATAAGAATTGTGAGGATGTGGAATGGAAAACATTTTGTAAAGTGTGT
The DNA here is from genome assembly GCA_963575035.1 of Avahi laniger. NCBI lineage: Eukaryota > Metazoa > Chordata > Mammalia > Primates > Indriidae > Avahi > Avahi laniger. Next base: position 18,413 of record CAUYSK010033072.1, read on the forward strand.
AGTACTCAATGAATGTAAAGAAAGTGTTATTACCTACAGGTTGCTTAGGAAAGCCTCACTATTTATATACCCACCAAACCCAAAGATGTGCCCTGAGTCAGGGATCCAGGGACAGTCTTCAGCACGGTCTGTGATGCCTTTGAAACTGTTTTCAATGTGTTGTGAGCATCCACACAATGTATTCTCCTGGTGCAAGAGTTGTTAGCTTTAGTTATATTTTCAAAGGGTCCATAGTCCCCAAAAGGTCAAGAAACACTGCCCTGGGGTAATGAAACTGTAGGAAAACTCTAGTTTCACCATGTTGCCGTGAAATCTGGCTGTGTGCAGTTCCTCAGAATGTGGAGAGAGAATAGCGAGCACAGTGGACATCGGGACAATTCCAGCCATGGGTCCGTTTCCCTTGGAGCTTTCTGCAGCACCCAGGAACCCAAGGTCCTACCCTGGTGATCTGCTTGTTTCTAGAAGCACAGCACGTGAGCCTGAGCTAGCTGTTTATTCACTCTACATATCCCTGACCACTTGCAAAGGCCTTTCATGCCCTTCCCAGAGTGATCCCAAACAAGCCCGCGAGCTCATTTGGAATTATGGCCCCGGTTTGTCGGTAGCGGAAAGGGCTCAGCGACGGTCAGGACAGTGGCCAACAGTTTCTGTGCAGAGTGGAATCAGCACGGCAGGCAGGCAGGGCAAGACCTGGAGGATCTGCGTTAGAGACCAGTTCTTCCCCTCTCCAGCTACGTGACTGATGGAACAGGCTAATTCGAGGACTCCGACCACTACAACAACTTGGTGAAGAGGCAGAGGGCAGGTGGGGGTCCCCCGTCATATGATGGTTTCTGATTCTAGCCACCTCGCTTTTTCACCCACCCCTGAGGATGGTGAAGGGGTATGGTGCAATCCAGCAGCAGTGACCCTTGCGAGAAGATGCCATTGTCTCTTCCCCAGCTTCATCTCCCCCAAGGTGGTCACACGTGGGGTTACTGTCCAAACTTAAAGAGCCCGGAGGAGGAGGCTTAGACCAGCTGCACCCCAAGCATTGGGACGCGTCCCCTCTCTTGCTCTCTCATCTTTCCTTTGGCTTCGTGTGGCCGTGCATCCCATAGGAGCATCATGCTCTTAGACCTGTTTGGTCTCCTTTGGTACAAGGAGAGAGCACCCCTGCACCATCCAGCCTACTGGGCCGCGAGTTCACAGCCCCAGCTAATCATGGCACTAATAACTAACATTTATGTAGTTATGTAGTGCAGTAATAAAGGTTTCGCCTGCATTAAATGCGTTTAATTCTCCCAACAACCTATCTAATAAATACTATTAAAATACCTTACTAAGAGAGGCAATTGAGGCATGAGGAGAGGAAGCAAATGACCTCGTAAGGTCACACAGCAAGTACTGGCAGGGTCAGGATTCAAACCCAGGAAAGCTGGCTCAGGAAACCCATGTGCTTAACTACTGTGCAACATCGCCTCTCTGGGAGGAAAGCTTCGTTTCCCTGATCCTGCCTCATTTGCACACGTCTGTATCAGGGTCTTGCTGGGGGAGGACAGGGGGGTGCCTGGGCCAAGGCAAAATCTATGTATTCCTGGTTTGAATGGTATATCTGGCCTCAGTTTCCTCATGTGTCAAGTGGGGACTGTTCATGCCCTACTTTCTTACAGAATTATCATGTGGATCAAATGAGCCCCGGGTGTGAAGTCTTTGTAAACCCTGAGCAGTGCCCCAAATGAGACATCACCATTATTACCTGTTGAGCAGCACTAAGAGGCCCAGGTGCCTGGGGCGATGTACAGCCTGATTCTGCTAGGGCTGGGACTGGAGCCCTCTCCACCTGCTTCTCCAAGGCCCAGATCTTCCCCCACCGCTAGTTTTCCCTCAGAGGAGTTGAGAGAAGGAATTTTGTCCTCCAGCCCAGAACTCGACCCAAATCTCAGGAGAAGAAAATGTGCCGAGACATTGACCTGTTTTGCCAATGCATTTGCCCAGGTGCCCTGGCCGGCTCCCAACACTGGCCATCAATCCTCCCCAGCCTCTTCCAGCCACTCCTGCAGTTTCCCCATCTCTGTTGTCATTTGCCCTCTACCACGTCCTGCGCGCGGTAGGCGTGTCTGCTGTAAATGGGTGCTGCCCCGCACTTCTGAGAAGACCCAACTCCAGGTGCAGGAGAAAGAGTGAACAGAGAAAATGGGTAGCCTACCTATGTCATGTCTCTAAGATGGCCCCTTCCCGCCCACCTCCCACTATTTGCAGCAATAGGTTTGATTGAGCCTGTTTGCCCAACAGCTCTCGTGGCAACGTGCAGGAAGACCCCGGCACTTGGGGAGACCCACCCTCTCCCAGGCATTTCGCTCACTCTGAGGTGGGCTGCTTCTAGAGGGAGAAGTGGTTCCTGGCTGGCTGGTGTTCCCAGGCTGGAGAGGGGAAGTAGCCTCAGTGAAGGAGGGATGTGAAGGGGCATGAGGGGTCAGCAGGCTCAGACCGGGTGGCGGGATTGCTGGGCTCACTCTTTGCTGGATGGGGGGCCGAGCTGCAGGAGGCGTGGAGTATCTCAGCAGCAGAAAGGGGGCCTGCCTGTATGGGAGTGAGACTTACTCGTGGGTGTTCCTCATTTTATAGATGGGGAACCTGAGACCCAAACAGGTGAGAGAGTTTGGCCAGGGTTACATGGGTAGGGGAAAAGCTGAAACTATAACTGGATTTCGAGTCAGGCCTGGAATAACTCCCAGTTCTGACACTTTTTTTTTTTTTTTTTGAGTCTCACTCTTTTGTCTGGGCTAGAGTGAGTGCCGTGGCGTCAGCCTAGCTCACAGCAACCTCACACTCCGGAGCTCAAGCGATCCTCCTGCCTCAGCCTCCCGAGTAGCTGGGACTACAGGCATGCACCACCATGCCCGGCTAATTTTTTCTATATATTTTTTAGCTGTCCAATTAATTTCTTTGTATTTTTGGTAGAGACGGGGTCTCGCTCTTGCTCAGGCTGGTCTCGAACTCCTGAGCTCAGAACGATCCGCCCGCCTCGGCCTCCCAGAGTGCTGGGATTACAGACGTGAGCCACCGCGCCCGGCCAGTTCTGACACTTATTAACTGTGTGACCTCAGACACCTTCCAAGGTGTTGGAGCCTCCATTTTCCCCACCAGGAGAGTGGGGATGGTATCGTTTACCTTGCAGGCGGTTCTGAGGACTGAATGAGATAATCCAGGCGGTGCTCCATCCTTGTCCTTTCCACTGCACACGTCCATCTTCCAGGCTGGGCAGCCTCACCACTTGAGGAATCCAGAGGCTTGAAACATTAATAATCTGGGCAGTTTTGAGGGCAGATTTTGCCAGGGGCTTGGGTAGCAGAGCACGTGCCGTGAACGGGGGACACAGATGGGTGAGAGAAGCAGCAGAGAAGGTGGACCGTCTCCCACTGCTGGCTGCACTTGCTCTCCCAGTTTGGTGTCTCCTAGATGCTTTTCCTTCCTGTGTATCCTCCTGTGACCACTCTTACTTAGCCATAAATAGAAGTACATTCATCATTACTTTCTGTTTTTAATGAATAATACACTATAGCCCCTGATCTGAATTTTAAAGCCACATCTCTCTCTCTGTCTTTCTCTCTTTGTCAATTTATTTGATACTCATCCATTCAAGAAGTATTTATTGAGCACCTGCTATGTGCCTGTCATCGTGCTGTGAGTTGGGAATATAGCAGTGAACAGAGCCATCTACGTTCCCTGCCTGTATAGATCTTATCCTCTCATGGGATGATTACTCACCTCCACCCATGTCCCTCATTTAACATATTTAGTTTCTGTTTTTATCATTTTCTCCCTTGGCTGATATTTGTGTGTATATGCGTGTGTGTGTGTGAGTCAGTTTTCCTCCACGTAGAACAATCCCCACCATGGCTAAAATCCATTGTCTGGTGTAGCCACACTTGGTTAACACTCAAAAGAAAGCAGAATCAGTGATGAAGTCAACGATCCCCTCCTCCTTGGGTTCCTAACCCACCATGCTATTTTCCAGGACTTGACAACCACTTCGGTTTGCATAAACAAGAGGTGGTAATTGGTTGTCTACACGGCCCTCTCTCCTGTTGCTCTGCAGAGTTGCTGGGGCAGGGCTATGTGTGCTCCATGGGGAACATAGTGCTGGACGTATGGTTGGGGCTCAAAAAGATTTGGATAAACGTGGGTAGATGGGTAAACAGATAATTGGAGTTTCTTGGAACTGTCTGGGTGAGGTCAGGACCAAGCAAACTAGTGATCTGCTTTGATTGAAGATGTCTGGATGAGGCGGGCTTTATCCTCGAGCAAACCTAATTCTGAGCCTTTACACAAGGATGGCGCATGATGGCTCTTTGCCTCTTCCTGGCCTGTTTCCTCCTAGAAACCCAGTTGTTAGCTTTCCCTGCAGCAGCTGAGGTTTACAAAGTCTGTGAGTGAGGCAGTGTCCTGCTTAATCCAGAAATGCTGTTCTCAAGAGCAAAGACAGGCCAGGGAGAGGAAGGCTGGCTGTTGCTTGCTCAGTAAATGCCTATAATCTGCTCAGGGAGGTGAACCTGGGGCTTTAACCCTCTGAGCAAGAGATTAAAGGTCTGAACTTGTGATTGCTGCTCAGCTGGGGATCTCTGCGATACACCGACGGGGAGCCCTGAGAGCACAGCTGCTGCTGGAGGAAGTCAGCGTGGGGGACCGCCAGTGGCAGGCTGTTGAAAACAAATGGGGCAAAGAAACGATTCCGATGCTATCGATTGCAGCTGATGTTTGCAGAACAGCCGGAAATGACTTACTTGGCTTCAAAACCAATAGGGAAACCGAAGTCAATGAGCCTAGGACAGACCTTGCAGGACCCTGCAAAGGGTTTTTGTGTCCCTGGTGTTTCTCCCCTCCCTGCCTCCCAGAAATACCCTCACGTCATTAGCTCGCCCATCACAACACCACTGAAACCCCGGCGTGGGGGCGGGAGAGGTACTCCCAGCTGCCCCTGCGCCTCCCCCACCCACTCTTACCTTGGATGGCCTCCGGCGTTGATGGTCCTCAGCCTCCCACCAGGCCGGCTGCTGCCACCGCCACATCTGGCCTCCATCCCCCTTGCCGCTGTCACCAAGGCTTCCACTGTGTGTGGAGATGTGGATGAGCGCCTTCGCCCCCTTAGGTTTGCTGCGACAACACTGGAGCTTTTGTTGTTGTTCTCGTCTACTTAAAAGCAGCTCCACTAGTCAATTACAAAAACAAATCAGGAAAGCCAAGTACAAAAGTCTAGAAATGGATTAGTTTGCCGAGCAGGGATCTTTCCATCCAAGATAACTCAAGACGAGCTCAGTGAGCACAGCCTGCTAGAAACCTAGGCTCCTATTTTTTCTTTTCTTTCTCCTGCTCTTTTCTTTTCTGTTTTTCCACCCCCCTCCCCTGTGTTAGTCTGGGTCTTCCAAGAAGCAGATGCCAAGATGGAATTCAAGGAGCGTGGGTGTGATGAGGGGAAACACCCGTGTGTGGCGGAGCTGAGACGGGCCGGAAGAAGCGACCTCAGACTGACTGTGGGTGGAAGAGAGAAAGGTGGGGCAGGGTGGGCAGGAGCTTGCTCGGTTCCCCTGCAGTCTGGGGAAGGCTCAGCAAGGCCGCTGTGCGGTTTTCGGGCCAAAGCTGACTTTCAGAGACGCCTGATGTCTCCCGAGAAGGGGCCTGCTTTAGTATCCCGGCTGTGCTCGCCTTCAGCTAGGGGCAGCCCTTGGGAAGTGTGGCCTTGGTGCAAACTGGTGATGGATTTCGGAGCCCAGCACCGGAGCCTGGTCAATTCTGCTCCCAGCAGCTGGGGGTCTGCCAGGCACATTCTCATGGCCCCCATAACCCCGTCTGGGCTGGCATGCCTGGAGCCAACTCACGGATTCATTCTACCCTGCAAGGGACTCTGAGTATTTCTCTAGTCTTCCTCTAGACAGCCACATGGCTTGCTTCTACTGTCTGCTTCTCTGCGAGGCCTTCCCTGCGATGTACTCCATCTACAATGGCCACTTTCTGTCCATCTCTTGGCCTCCTTCCCTGCTGTGTTCCTCCCTAGCTGTCATCGCCATCTGACCTACCCTATATATTTTCTCATTTATTGTGTTTACTGTCTCCCCTACTGGGATACACACGTCACGAGGGCAGGGATTTTTATCTATCACGCTCTGTGTTGTATCCCCAAAGCCAAAACAGTGCCTAGCAGTTGAGAGCTGTTTGTTGAATGAACAAACGAATGACCATTGTTCAGAGTAAGCTTTGGGCTCAGTATCTCCAGCAGCTGTGCGGACCTTGGGAGAAGGGCTGCCTCCTTTAGAGCTGAAGAGAGCCACATCCCTTTCCAAGAGCTAGAGAAATAGGTGGTGCTGTGGTGTGAGGATTAATAGCCCAGGGTTTGGCATTGGACAGGCTCAAGTACTGATTCCAACTCCACCACTTACCAGCAGTGTGACCTTAAGCAAGGCACTTAACCTCTCTGTGCTATAGCTCCCTCATCGGTGAAATGAGGACAAAAATCTACCACTCTCAGAATGGTTTTAAGGATGAAAGGGTTCTCATTACTCCAACTAAGCCTTGATGAAGACTTTTCCTATTTAAAAGTCAGCACTCACTAATGGTTTATCAACAAACTATTTTTTTCTACAGAGGGAGAACTTCAACTCTGCCCACTTCCCCAGATCCTTTGGGGCCTTTTCCGTGCTTCCTCCCTGCCAGTCATCCCCTCTGCCCAAACAGCAGTAAGATTTTAGAATTCCTTAACCCCAGATTTCCATCATAACTAATAACTACCACTTCCAGTGAGGCAATTATTTTGCATACACTATTATATAACTTAAATAATTAGAGCTCTGTGATGACAGGGACAGTGTATCTGGTCCCCTGCTGTGACCCCAGGGTCTGGTGCTAAGTAGGTACTCAGTAAATATTTGTTAAATCATCACAGCCAACTAGAAGGTTGGTATTATCACCCCTGCTTTACAAATATGGAGACTGAGGCTTGCCCACACTCACAGAGCAAGTGAGTGGTGGAGCCAAGACTGAAACCCAGATATGTCTGTTCCCCAAACCTGAAAGTTTTCTATTCTATGAAGCTGCCCAGGAGAGGTGGTTCTTTTGCATCATCTTCACCCAGAAGGAGAGCCCAGGATGCAGGCACAGACTCACGGTGGTCTCAGAACTCACCCAGTTCCCTGGTTATGGGAAGTATCAGGGTGCTCCAGTTCCGTGTTGGGGGTGAGCATGGCCTTGTGAACATTGTGCCTTTAGCCCATTGACTTTTATTGCCAGGACATTCTTTTCCAGGTTGAGTGAATCAGCCTTGGCTGGCAAGTAGACCTCTCTTAATTTTTTTTTAGGTGCTCCTGAATTCTTGACAATGTTGAGTCATTCTTTGGCAAGACATTGCCAATGTTGTGGCAGTTGGGACAATTGATGTAAGCCAAATGGCTTGGTTATCTAACCTATAGTTTTTCTTTAAACCTGGAACAGAGTTTAACCCTGTTCTAGGTAGTCTTTGAAAGAGCAGTGGCAGTGCTTTACTCCATGCAGAAGGCTTTCAAAATCTCAAGGGTGAGTGAAGGTAGGTGGAAGACAGGGGGAGTATATTTGTAAACTGCAAATGATGAAGTCTTTTAATAATTCAAGCTGGGATGTTGGTGCTTGAAATAAGACTCAGGCATGCACACAAGTACACAAACACCCTTTGATGAAAAACCTCAGTCTTTATTGTACAAACAGCTGTGTTTGCCTTTAAATGATGCAATTTAGGCCGGGCACAGTGGCTCATGCCTGTAATCCTAGCACTCTGGGAGGCCGAGGTGGGAGGATACCTTGAGGTCAGGAGTTTGAGACCAGCCTGAGCAAAAGAAAGACCCTATCTCTACTAAAAATAGAAAAAATTATCCAGGTGTGGTGGCATACACTTGTAGTCCCAGCTACTCAGGAGGCTGAGGCAGGAGGATCACTTGAGCTCAGGAGTTTGAGGTTGTAATGATATGTGATGATGCCACTGCACTCTAACCAAGGCTACAGAGTGAGACTCAGTCTCAAAAAAAAAATGCAATTAAAATAGTGTTACAGATAAGGAGAGTGTGGCCTTAGCTAGGGCCCTATTTGAGAATCAGAGGAAGACCTGCTGATGGGTATGGTTTATGAGAGACATCTCAAAGGCTGTTATTTCTCAAAATTCCCCCACCCTCATTCTGCTTTGGGGATGATGACTTTTCACCATTGATCACTGACAGAATACATGGCATCGAGCCTTTTATGAAAGATCAAAGGTACAAATATGGGTGGTGGCATATTAACGCACTCGTGTACAGTAACACTTCAGTCCTTTCCAATGTCAGCCTAGCCAGCCAATGCTCTAGAAAAGCTGGGAGAGCACAGGAGATAAGGTGTGGTTTGGTTGTGGAGCGGATACTTGTTGTTTTCACCCACCTAGCATATATTTTCTAGATGCAAGATCCCAATTTTTCTTTGGGGAGCCGTCCCTCCTCAAATCTAAGTCCATGGAATTTCAGTGGACATGTGACCTAGGCTTAGCCAATCAGAGCATTGCATTCTCTTGGCCACTGTAATTGGTTCAAAAATAGGCATGTGACTTGAATCAAGCCAATAGGAGCCTACCCTGGACTTGTGCTGTAACTATTGGGACAGAGTTATATTCTCCAGGGTTGCTAAGCTAGTAGAATGTGAAGCTGGAACAGCTAGTTGGAGGTGGAGGACAAGTTGGACAGAGAGAATCTGTCTGAGAATAAAGCCAAGGCAGAGGAAAGCAGAATGGAGAAAGGACAGGGACACATTCCTCAGGACATTAGAAGTCGTGGATTTTTGTCATGCCAGAAGTCAGTCAACCCTTCTAATTTTAAGTTATATGATATAATAAACTAATAAATTAATCTCTCCCCACTAACCTTTTTTTTGTTTTGCCTAAGTTTGTCTCCCAAAACTGAATCTTGACTGATATATTTTCCTTGTTGACTGCTTTTTCTTTCCCACCAGACCGTAAGCTTCCAGAAAGTAGGGACTTTTGTCTTCATCATCTTTATATTCTTAGCATCTAGCACAGTAGAACTTCAGAACTAAACTGCAGGATCCAAAGAGAAAATATGTCAAGAGAGTTCACTTTATGCAAAGTGGTCTTGGAGCAAGAATATGGTCTATCCTGCTCCCCTCATGCAGAGGGAAGCTGAAGAGATGTGTCTCCTTTCTGGGCCATTGTGCAAAGGGCTTGGGGGGAAAATATAGCAGCCAGAATGGATTGTGAGAAAGAGAGTGGAGATTGGTCTGGGGAAAGATATCCCCAATGATTATCAATAAAGAGTAGGTGAGTGCTGATGTTAGTATCAGAGATGAGATGAAGAACAAAATGGGGGTTGTAAAACCGGGAAAAGCAAGAATGCGTGCCCAGAGGTCAAAACTGGCAAGTGGGAGGTGACTGGATGAATTCTGGAGACAGAGGTCAATATCTGCAGTTTGGCATTTGATAGAGAGGTCAGGCCCAGTCAAAAGGGGTGTCTTAGTTCGTTTTCTGTTATTATAACAGAATACCACAGACTGGGTAATTTATAAAGAACAGAAATTTATTTGGCTCATGGTTCTGGAGGCTGGAAAATCCAAGAGTGTGGCGCCAGCATCTGGAGAGGGCCTTCTTGCTGCATTATCCCATGACAGAAGACAGAGGGCACAAGAGAGCCAAATTCACTTTTTTTTTTTTTTTTTTTTTTTTTTTCGAGACAGAGTCTCTTTCTGCTGCCCTGGCTAGAGTGAGTGCTGTGGCGTCAGCCCAGCTCACAGCAACCTCAAACTCCTGGGCTCAAGCAATCCTCCTGCTTCAGCCTCCTGAGTAGCTGGAACTACAGGCACGCGCCACCATGCCCGGCTAATTTTTTCTATATGTATATATTTTTAGTTGTTCAGATAATTTCTTTCTATTTTTTGGTAGAAACGAGATCTCATTCTTGCTCAGGCCAAATTCACTTTTTAACAAACTCACTGTAACTAACCCACTCCCACCATGATGACGTTAATCGTCTCACGAAGGCAGAGCCCTCATCACTAATGACCTAATCACCTCCTATTAAGCTCCACCTCCCAACACTGGTGCTTTAGGGATTATGTTTCTAACACATGAACTTTAGGGGACACATTCAAACCATAGCATGGGGCAAGATGGGATGAGGAGGGATGAGACTATTGGGTGCTTTCCCAGGAGGCTGGACCCAAAAGGTATAACAGAAACAACACACTCTACTTTCATCATTCTCTTGGAACTTTTAAATTTTGTGACAGAAGTTGTTGGTATCCCTCTTTCAACTCTGCCTTTTATGGAGGTGAATTAACTTGAGTGGGAGAGATGAGTAGTGGGCTTTGGAAGCATCTCAGTATGTCCTGGATTGTTCCATAATTATGCATTGCCTTAGGGAGCAGCCTCTGCCCAGCTACTCTGTCTTCCAAAGTAAATCCAACTGTTTGAGTCACTGTGTCATTCCCATCTACTGCCCAGAAGAGATCACATTAAATTTCAAGCAGGCTCACCTGGTATCCAAACACTTCTAAGCCAGGAGCCACTTCTTCCATCATTGGGCTCCTTGAAACTGTTCTCGAATGTCTATCTCTGGATGCAATGCTCCTGAACAGAGGCAGAGGAAAAA
>CAUYSK010033078.1:0-26002 GCA_963575035.1 Avahi laniger
GAGACCAGCCTGAGCAAGAGCGAGACCCCATCTCTACCAAAAAATAGAAAGAAATTAATTGGACAGCTAAAAATATACCTAGAAAAAAATTAGCCGGGCATGGTGGCTCATGCCTGTAGTCCCAGCTACTTGGGAGGCTGAGACAGTAGGATTGCCCGAGCCCAGGAGTTTGAGGTTGCTGTGAGCTAGGCTGACGCCGCGGCACTCGCCCCAGGCAAGAGAGTGAGACTCTGTCTCAAAAAAAAAAAAAAAAAAAAAAATGGTGGATGTCAGGGGCTTGGAAGAAAATCCCAAGAATAATAGGGGGGTGCTCTTTTGAGAATCAGTGTAGCACGAACACCCTGGATGGCACAGAAGATGACATTAAGGGACAGTCATGGGTACTGACAGCTCTGAATTTGAAAGGCAATTTGGCAGAGTTGGACCCCGAATATAAAGAAGTTTAGAAAATTGAATCAGTTTATTTTGTTTATATTTTCCTTTAAGAGAGATATGATAAATATGTGGCTAATCTGTATCTCATACCAAATAGAAAAATATCTAAGAAGAAAGCATAACGTCATTGTTCCATTTAGATGATGTCATAGTTTTTTGGATGCTCCCCCCACTTTCTTAACAGTAGATAAAATAGCAACGCATCTTACTGTCGACGGTTCCTTAGATTTGATAAAGTCTAAGTACCTGCTGGACCCTGTGCTAGGCTTTGCAGATACAGTGAATTAAGCAAATATGTTTTGAATGCCTACTATGTGTCCCAAACTGCTAGGTGCTGTGAATGGGCCACGCAAGCTCTCAGGGAGGTTGCCTCGCTGGGAAGACAGGCGTCCAACAGCATAATTCCATAGAGGAATAAATACTATGGAGAAAAACACCAATGTAGAATATATTCTGGTGTATACTGCAGTAGAGTTAAACACTGGGGTCTAAGATACGATGCTTGTTCTCAAGGCATGTGCATCCTAGTGTCAAAGACAGAAGGACATTTTAAAATGGTGGGTTAAAAGCCACGAACTCCTGAGAAGTCTGGAGGAGGCGATAGTTAAACTGTCCTGAGGGCTAGGAAGGATTAGCCAGCAGAAGAGCAGGGAAAGGTATTCCAAGCAGAAGGACTGTCAGATTTAAAGGCCAAGAAGGAAGAGGGAGGCTGGCAAGTTCCTTCAAACGCAAGTAGTTCTGATGGCTGCCTTTACGGTGTGTGGTGCAAGGGGTGGGCCCAGAAAGGTAGGCAAAGCTTGGAAGATCTTGGATGTTATGGGAAATTTTTTCCACTTTATACCAAGAGCAACGGGGAGATAGTCCGGGCCTTTATGCAGGGTATAAGCATGGTGGAACTTGCGTTTAGAAGGATCGCTCTTGCTGGAGTATGGAGAGTGGATTAATCAACTTCCTCCCTCCCCCTAAGCAAAGAAGCCAATTGCAGGAATTCAGAAAGGAGGAGATGATAGCCATGTTAAGTTTCCCAATTTTCTCAGCTTCATTGGATTTTATGCTGCTTGTGTGGAATCTCTGTGATAAAATGTTGACTTCACCAAGCTATGGTCTCTGTTCAAGGGGAGCCCAATTACAGACGCTGCAATCATTTTTAAATGGAGTTCTGTCAAGTTACTTGGCTAGAAAAGAAAATTAATAAACCCACTGATCTGGTGGACAATTGATCAATAAAAATGCCACCTCAATTACACAATAAAGTCAAAAATCAAAGTGTATGGTTGCCCTCCTAAGCTTCCGGAGGACTGAGGAATTTCCATCTGCGATTTATCAAAGGATCTTAAAAGCCAAAGAAAGGTTCAAATGAAACTCAATTGATTTTGTGTTTCTGCCAGAACTCAGAGCTTTCTACAGGTCACAGTCTGTCAGGTATAAAGAAAAATCATAATTTTATCAGAACTTCCTTTTATGGGTTGGAAGGAAGAAGGCCCCAGCAGGTGCTGGACTGATAAATGTTGGTCATGTGTCTGTTTAAGCAGATGTAAATGAAAATGCCAAAAGGCTCAAGTTCAAAGGAAGGATTCAGCACCTGAGAAATGTCCCTTTATAGAATTCCCACTTCTTTGGAAGAGCATTTAGCAAAAGTGGTTTCTTAAGCAGGCTGGAGGGCCACGGCTTCAGTGACAGTTCCCGTGTCTCCCGGCCAGCCCTGACCACCAACTTTTCTCGTTGGAGCCCATGAAGTTCACGTGGCGAAATGGGCTGCCCTGGAAGGCTCAGATCACAGAGTGTTCACATCTGGTCCTCCGTTGCATAACTTTTTGAAAGTGGTTGCATTTTATAAGCAACCTCTTGCAAGGAAATAACAATGGGCCAAACTAGTCACCTCTGGACGCTTTATGCTCTGTGCTTTTTGTATTTCTGGGTGTGCACGGGGTTTACTCCCATAGAAATCCATGTGAAGAATATAGATGATACCGATCCGTATTGAGACGCCCTGTCAAAGAGAGCAACATCCGCATCCTTGTAAGTTATTTATCACAGCCTGAGGCTGGATGGAATACAGTTTCCTTGATGAAGAGATAAAAAGGAGCGACATAAAAGCAAGGTAAAAGAAGAACACTTCATTAAAGCTGAATCTACCTTCTGGTCTTAACTTCTTTTCAGTTGATTTTTTTTTTATTAGTACAATATTACTGAAATTTATCATCATAAAAATTTGCTTTGTAGAACATCTTTCCAGAAAATGCATAGAGCAATAAGGAGGGGATGTGGTTATAAAGGAACAGAAATACAGGGAGATGGAGAAAAGCAGAGCAGTTGAGAGACAAAAAGGAGAGAAGGAGAGAAAGAAAGACAGAGAGAGAAAGAGAGAGAGAGAGGAGACGAAAGAAACTGACTTCTTTAGAACTGAATGCCTTAAAATACAGTTAAGCAGACCAATGCCCCAGAGAATGGAAATAAACAGCTCTGAGAAAGAGACGGCTTTTTTCTATTGAAATTAGTGGGAAAAATTCTGGCCCTGGACAGAAAGGGCCATGCCCACCTCCGGCTCCCTCCCCAGGAGGGCCATGAAATCAGGTTGTAGGAACACAACCAGCTACCAGGAGCCATGGCTTCTAACTGGAGCAAATGAGGACTCTCACCTTAAAAGGAGGGGGTCCGAGGAAAGGTTTCTAAGTGTTTTGCAGTTCTAGAATTCTGTGTCTCTCCGGGTGGGTGGGGTGGCCACTGCAAAGTACAGTGGTGGGCTCAGATCTAAGAAAAGGTGGAGAAGGGAGGAATAAAAGGTGTTTTATCTCATGTTGAAATTTAATTCAAATTCTGGCTTGTTTATCCTCCCTCTTCCCATTGCTCTACTAGAACAGAACCTCAGGAGTAAACAGCCCTCAGCAAGAGGAATATTTCAGGACGATACAGGTTTAGGTAAATGTAGCAATACAAGGAATCAATGCTTTTTAAAGAACTCATGACTGTTTGAAAGGACTTAAATTTGAACTGTGTAATTAAAGCAGATACAGTTTCTTTGTAACAAATGAAAATATTACACATAAGGCTAAACTCTCCTCACCACCATTCTTAATCTCAAATGTTCCCTGGAATCTCCAAATCCGTTTACTATGTTTCCTTTGCAGACTTTCTTCTAGATAGAAACCATATTGAGCTTTGTTTTATGGGTGTAAGTATCTGTTTTTAACATAAACAGTATTATTTAAAATTGTTATCTTAGAGGTGGGCCCTTATAAGTACATAAGTTCCACCTCATTCCTTCGAGCTGCTCTGTAGCAATCCGAGGCACGGGCAGATCACAGTTTATTTAGTCATTCCCCTGTGGTCTACAATTAAGTGGTTTCCAGGTTGTTGTTTGTTTTCTGCTACCACAAATAAATGCTCCATCTTGTATATGCCTCCTTGGGCACCTGTGTGATTGTTTATTTCTCTAAGGTAGCAATAATTTGGTTTCCAGCCTCTGGGTCTCCAGGTCTTACAAGGGCAGCTTGAATTCGGTTTCATGTCACAGAGAGGGTCTGAAAAATTGCCCCAAAATTAGAAAGAAAGGAAGAGCTACTCTTCAATCTTAGCAAAACATCAGCCCATTTCCCAGTGACGTATAACAACTACAGTGTTAGTTTTCCTGTCTAGGTGAGACAATTGATTAAGAATGCTACACATAGCATCACCCAGAAAAATACTATTTTAATATTCTTTCTCTCTTTTGTAGCCTGCATGTTAAATATGCATTTCAGGAATAAAAAATAATAATCATTTTGCTTTACTTTCAACACAATGCAAAGAGCCACTTTGTAAGAGTAACGTCTTTTCTTTCACTAAGTTAGTGCTTAATGAATAACATGAGATGGGAAAGAAAGAAAAGGGAATAATGTCCAAATTGAAAAGCAGCTGATAAGCTCCCATAGTCATTTTGACATGCCATGTCTACACTGGCAGCTTCAGGATCAATCCAGTCCCAAATCCTTTGAGCAGCTGTTTGTATGCCGTCGACTAATGAAGCTCTTTGAGTGCTCTATTATTAATGTGATGGAGCGGGAGAGGGGATAAGGAAAGAAAGAGTGGACCGAAGAAGACATATTCTAAAAAGAGACTCCCTTTCCCCAGCCACTTGTAGAAATCCATTGCAGGTCAACTGGGACCAATTGTGAGTTCTGGCCTTGGGCAAAATTCCTATTTGCAGTCAATAAATTAATGGGTGACACCTTAACACTGGTTGGCTTTAACCCAATCGATGTCTGGTGTGGCAATCTATCCTCAGGCCAAATTCCCACTGAAGTTCATAGGTTGGGGCAGAAATGGATGGGACCTTGAACTTTTTTTTTTTTAAATCACTACTGAAAAAAGCAATATTCAGGCTCTAACATTTTTACTTTCCTGTCCTTGCCCGTCCTCTCTTTAGTTGGCACGGAAGAACTCCTGATGTTAATAGATTTCATTTGTGCAGAACTCTACAATGTACAGAGTGCTTTGACCGATTCTAATTTAATCTATTTCCTCTAAAAAAGTTGTCCGTAAGGCCAAAGAGGTAACTGTTGCTGTACAGTAGCTCCTTTTGAACCCACCAGGCAGCAGGAAGCAGTCAGGGCTGCTCCGTTGGCTCAGCTGCCTCTTATAGCTGAAGATAACACGAACCACAAATCTGTGGAGGCTCATGTTTTCTTGGAGGGGGAGGAGAATTCAGAGAGCAGAATAAAGAGAAGTTTAAGTTCAATGTTTCATAACCGTGTACCCTTCTCCAGGTTTTGTTCCTATAATATTCTGTGTGTGTGGCCGGGCCCTTCATAACACAGCACTACTGAAGAAGAAGGGGAGGGAGGGGAACAGGGAGGAAGGGTGGAGGGAGGGATGAAAACTAGCCTTGGGGGGTGGGGAAAGACCACTGCTTTTAAGTACCATCCCTGGCCTTAACTGATCTCGTCAAGGCCTCAAGGAATTGAGATGACCATTCAATTCTGAAAAGAGCATGGGGCAAGTATGCCCATGGAATTTGTCGTGAAGCCACAAAAGGGAAGTGACCCATTTTAGAACCTTCCCTGGAGAAAGTGGGTTCCTGAGGCATCAGAAAGTGGCTGGGCTGAGAGCTTTCCTTTCCCTGAGGGTGTACGTGGGTAACGTCTGCTGGGGGGAAACAATAATTAAATCAGAGGGGCAAAGATGGTTGAAACATTGGACCGTACTCTTTTCTGTATTTTGGAATCTTTTCGTGGGATTAAAACATAGGAGAAAGATTAAAAAAACTCTGGGAAGAAAATAAGCATTGGAGTGTTCACATTATGTATGCAATGCTGTTCCTGCCACCAGACAGAGAGTCTGACAAGCTTAGCTGCTTAGGGGAAGCATATTTTATTTTCAGGTTGGCCAAGCTATTTCCTGCCTTTGGAGCAAAAACCAGTGCAGCTACCGAAACCTGATGATATTTTTTTCTCTCTGAATCTCATAACCTTTTACATAACAAGCACACTGCTCTTTTGAGGGCTCCGAAAACATGAATGGAGAAATACAACAGCACCATTTTATCTCAGATCACCCCTTTCTCCGGAGCGATACACCCTTGCCGGGGTTTCTGAATGCCAGTGCAGAAAATGACAATTGTTTTAACCTCTCAGGAGAGAGAAAACACAACCCAAACACACAGTGGTGATGAAATTCCATTGCCTTGGGGTCGAGCTGGGGTCTGTCTAAGCAGGGCAGGGTGCTGAGCGGGCCAGAGGAAGAGCCAGGAGGTGGTGGACAGGCTCGGAGAGGGTGTCTGACAGCTCACGTCCGTGGATGACTATTTCTTAGATGCACAAGCCCAGACTTAAGAAGGACCTTAGATTTCCTATAACGCGAGCCCCTCACTTTACAGAACGACTTGCTCAGGCTCAGCGGCGCACTCAGGCCTACATTCCAGGGTTCTTGCCTCCCAGGAGGGTATTTTCCATTGCTTTCAGTTGGGCGTTTTACTAGTCGGGTTAAAACACACAGTATCTGTCTTCTAGTAGCTTACAGTTAAAAATGTCTGTTTCCCAGAAAAAAAGGAGTAGTTTAGGGAATGAATTAGCACCGAGATGGCCAAAGAAGACGCTTGGTCTAAGCCCGGGTTGCGGGGGGACCGTAGGAAACCACTGATCCGTCTGTGCCGGGAAGGAGCCCGTGGAGATGAGCAGCCGGGGTGCTGCGATGGCATTTCGAAGAGTCGTTGCTTCTGCACGCGGCAATGGGGACCCTCCCTGTGCCACGCGGGGCGTGGGGTTGGCTTTGTCACTGGGAAGCGGGCGCTGGAACAACAGCGCTGCCTGTTTCTCAGTCGAAGGCCCGCGCAGGCTGTCCCGGCCACGCCAAGCGCCCGGCTGGCTTCCTCCTCTGCACACGGGCCCAGGCCGGCCTCCCCCGGCTCCGGGGAACCGTCCCGAAGCCACTCCTGGCATCCGCCTCCGCAGGGTTAAAACTTCCTCCCCCAAACCGAGACCTGCGTGCGGAGGACAGAGAGGGCGGAGGCGGATATTGCTGTTTATTTTATACCAGCTGGGAGAGGAGAACGCCAAAAAGGAGAAAAATGCTGTGGTGTAATTTTAAAAATCCGCATTCATAAGAAAAAATTTTACAGGGTGTTTTTTTTTTTTAACGACATTTTTTTCCCTCTCGCCTTTCCGCCCCAGCTAAACGATCCCTAAAAATGTCCTTATTCGGGTGAGAAAGACTATGCTATTGAACTCCGCGTGGAAACCTGGGAACAAAAGGTTTAGCCCAAGGTAGCACAGATAGAGATGAGTGACATGCACCCCCAGAAGGGCTTGGGCGCAAAAAAGGAGTTTCCTGTAGGTTCGCTTTCATCCTTCCCTTTAGCAAGGCTGGAAGAAGAACATGAGGGTGGAGAGGAGCCCTGGCTTCATTCCTCTGCCCCATCTACTTCCTTCAGAGAAGTAAGATGAGGAGAATAACCATATTCATCAGAGACACTGAGCATTCCTGAAAAATGGCAGCAGTGTTTCTCAGACTCACCTAGACTGTTGGACAGTAGGAAGAACCCAGGCAGAACAGGGTTGGGTTTAGTTCATGTCTGTGTGGAAAATTGCAAGATTTTCTTTAAGGTAGATTTGGTCTCACCCCCTCGAGAATACTGTGCTGGTCAGTAGTGAATCTTAGAATCTTTTACTGATGTGATTTTCAAAGGCGGAATAGCATGTAATGAGGAATTAAAGTCTGGTGAGAAAAACACATTAAGAATGAGCTGTTGGGGCCGGCGCGGTGGCTCACGCCTGTAACCCTAGCACTCTGGGAGGCCGAGGCGGGAGGATCATTCAAGGTTAGGAGTTCGAGACCAGCCTGAGCAAGAGCAAGACCTCGTCTCCACTAAAAAATAGAAAGAAATGATCTGGACAACTAAAAATATACATATATATAGAAAAAATTAGCCAGACATGGTGGTGCATGCCTGTAGTCCCAGCTACTTGGGAGGCTGAGGCAGAAGGATCGCTTGAGCCCAGGAGTTTGAGGTTGCTGTGAGCTAGGCTGACGCCACAGTACTCTAGCCCAGGCAACAGAGTCAGACTCTGTCTCAAAAAAAAAAAGAATAAGCTGTTGGAAACTTCCATGCTGTTACGTTAGGATATGCAGACAAGTTGATATAGTGCTTGTTGAAACAGTCCAGAATGAGACAATATTAAAAACATTTATTTTGGGACCCAAGGTAGGTGTTGAAATTTATACAAAGGGCATGCAGCTCCACCCAGCTGTCTTTCTGTGCGTTGTCTTGCTTTTAATAGGACCAAGCACCTCTTGAGAGTTGACATGCTTTATTTACTACAAGTAAAAATATCTTTTGTCCCATTTTTCTTTTGGAGGTAAAAAATAATTTGTTTGTTGTCAAAACAGCCAGGCAGAAGACAAAATGACTTTCCCCTCCTTTGTAATCTGCTTTGGTGACATGGTAACCAAATAACTAAGCTGTGCATATATACTCCAAATATTGAATCAGAGTCTTTAGGGCGGGACCAGATCATCAAGACTTTTCTAAAGTTCCCCAGATGATTCTATTGTGCAGCAGGGTGGAGAAACCACTTGTCTGAAGTCTCACTAGTTTGAACTGGAATTAGCAAGGAGAAAACTTAGCCCAAAAAAGAACACTAGGAAAAGGAAACATGTAAATGAGCTGTGAAATATAAATGTGTTGTTTATGAATTGCTTTCTTGGATTAGGGGCATGAAAAGAACTTACAGAGTTCAGCTATTTCATTCATGTGCATCCGGTTAGGAACATACTCCGGAAATCGATACTCTGTTTTTAACGGCATTCAGTGCCAGGTAGCCAGGCTTTTTTCTGCAATCCATTCTGAAACAATGCAATGGATGGAAAAGCACTATAGGAAGAACCTATTTTTACACAAAATAAAAATGGAAGTAAAAGGTGAAATTAGGATTGATTTGAGACAATGTATCATGGGTAAATTTTCATGTATATCGTATTACAAATAAAACTGATTTTGCGAAAGCAATTTGCGAATGCTCTTAGAGCTCCCTACCACAATTTTTCTTCTTTAGTTAATGCTAGAGAGGATGTTTTTAGCTATGTCTCTGATCTCTTGTAAAACTACTGGCCTGGCTAAATTTATAGGTAATTTCTAGGTCATAATAGCAATAACCTATAACTTAGCCATATTTGAAAGCTGTAATTATTGGAGAGAAAATTACAGGTGAACCTTTCATCTTCATTGAGATACAAGAAGATAGGAAAGCTTTAGAAAATAAAAGACCAAAAAAGTCACGTAAATATTAAGCTTGAAAACGTGATGTCTGTTTTCTTAATTAAAGGAACGTGGCCATGTATAATAATAAGGACTTTATTTTTTTAAGAGCTAAATATGCAATCAGCGAGACTGAATTTCAAGTCTGATGTTCTCACCTCTTTGGCTCCTTTAGGACAATTTTCTTTCGTCTTGTCCCCCTGCACCCAAGACATGAGTGGAGATTCCTAGGGCAGGTGCTAGTGGCCGCGGTGAGAGCCCGGGGCCGGGATTCCAGCAGCAGTGGCCGGCCCTCACCGTTTTAGGAAGCAAGATTCGAAGTGCTGAGCACAAGGAAGGAAAGCAGTAGCTGAGCAATGACGAGTGGGGTCCAGTGGGAGACAAAACCAGAAAGCGGGGAGCCATTACTTAGCCCGCCGTGTGGGAGAGTCAGGCTTTCCCAGCTCAGCCCAGATCCAGCCTGAACTCCCCCCAGGGCCACGCTGGGGTTTTCTTGTTCCCTAAATGGTTTCGCCTTTGTAGGTGCCTTCCTGCATTAAAAAACACTAAAAATTTTATGTTACGATCGCGTTGCTATAAAGACAAATATGTTAATGTTATCTGTTAACATATTTTCTTTAGCTTAGACATTTTTTCTTCTGTCTTTAAAAGAAATTTAAAGTTTTTGTGGGCTCTTGAAAGCATGGCTCAGCCCTTTGGCACTGTGCTGCCCGCCCGCCGGATAAATCTGCCCCTACCGGGCCGGCTAAGCGAGGAGGGGTCGAGCAGAATCGAGTCAGAACAATGGCAAGGGGACAAGTCACAGGGGGCCTTCTAGGACCTGGGACAATGGGAAGGATGCTGGAGTTTATTTTCATGAGCGAGACAGGACATTTTGAAGGGTTGTAAACAAAGAAGTGATATGATGGAATGCGTTTTAAAGGGATGGTTCCTTCTGTGCAGAATACGCTGTAAGGAAGAAACTCACAGAGACCGGTTGAGGGGCCGTTCTCATACTCCGGGAGGGAGACGATGTGGCTTGCCCCACGGTGATGGCGGGGGTAAGAGGGGGTCAGGTTCTGAATAGACGTCAAGGTAAAGGCAGAAAGGATTTGCTGATGGACTGGATGTCAGATGTCACAGAGAAGATTCAAGGATGACTTCAAAGCTTTTGTTTGAACAACTGGAAGCGTGAAGTTGTCATTCATTGAGATGGGAAAAATTGCAAGGAAAGCACATTTAGGGAAGAAAATCAAGAGTTTTGTTTTGGACATGTTAAGTTTTAGATGTTTCTTAGACATCCAAGAGGAGATAGATGTCTGGAGGGTAGAAAGTTTCAGGCTAGAGGTAGAAATTTGGGAACATCTGCTTACAGGAGATATTTAAAGCCAGGACAGAGGATGATATCAGTGAGAAAATAGATTTGGGAGAAGAGACCCAGGGACTAAAATCTCAGGTACCCCGACATTTGGAGGCTGGGAACATGCAAAGGAGCCAGCAAAGGAAACTTCGTGGAAGTGGCCAGTAGTGGCCGGGAAAGACTCGTGTCTTACAGACGGAGTGTAGAAGCTCTCAGGTCGGCGCGAGCAGCTGCCTTCAAACACTGCCCTTCCCCAGCTGTTGAACGCCGCACGCCATTACGGTATACCCACAGACTTCCTTCCTGATGGGGCAGAGAGCGAAGCACCTACTGCCAAAAATGGAATGGAAAATTAGTCGAACAACTCTCCCCCCACTCCTCTGTCTGACACAGAAATTGAAATAATATCACATGTTCAATTAAGGCACAACTATCACCACGAGGGTAGAATAAGCCCCCCAAATGGAGAAGTCTTTTCTCCTGGTGGAAGAGTCCTTTCTGTAGATGGAATACCTCTTCTGATCACATTTGAAAAGGCATTTTCTGCCACGGAGCTCCCGCGTGATTCTGGATGTCACAGAAGGAAACTGAGGAAATGAGGGAGAAACTCAACAAGTGAAAGGCACGGCTTACACGTAGAGAAGAAGAAAACAAAATGCAATCAGAAAAAAAAAAAACACCAAACATTCGCTGCTATGGACAGAATGTCTGTATCCTCCACCTGAAATTCAGACGCGGAAGCCGGATCCCAGCTGCTGGTCCAGCATATTTCCCCTTATCTGTAGGAGAAACTCACCATGTGTTTCAAGATACCCAGTGAATGCCTGAAACCAGGGATAGTACTGAACTCTACGCTTACTATGGTGTCCTATAAATACATACCTATGATAAAGTTTAATTTATAAATTAGGCATAGCAAGAGGTTAACAATAACTAATAATACAATGGAACAATGATAACAATATACAGCTGACCTTTGAACAACATGTGGTCAGGGGTGTAAGCTTTCCTGTGCAGTTTTGACTCCCCCAAAACTTAACAACTAAGTCGGAAACTTTTTTCTCTGATTACTTGGACTTTGAGACAAGACCAAGAAACAGCGAAAGAAATATGAATCCTGGCTCTGTCTGGACACTTCAGTGATGTGAGCAAATAAATCTTTGTTTAAACCAGTTTGTTTTGCACTCTCTGTCACTTACAATCAGTAGAATTCTAACGGAGATAGAACATCTTCCAGATGTTGTATTTGCTGAAGATATGTTAACAGGTCAAGTTCCATGGAAAACTTAGAGATTCTAAGAACCTCATATTTTTTAGGCTTCACTTTTTCTTGCCTGAAAGTGATCTAAGTTTTCGGCAGCAGTTATGGTACGCACAAAAAGAAAAAAGCTAAGTTCTTAAAATGAGTTATTGAGATGCACTTTTCAGAGGGTAGGCTCTTTTAAACACACACACACACAAGACTTAAATTGCACGGAGAATTTTTGCATAACAGGGATTTGGTGGAAAGTCAAATGAAAAACAAGATCCGGCAAACCCCCTGAAACCTACTTCAAAACAACATAGTTTAAAATCTACTTTCCATATATCAAAACCACAACTGAATGCTGGAAGTAAAATATATTTTACACGAAGCAATAGTTTCTAGATTCTAAAACTGTTCTGACGTAGGCTGAATCTGGTCTAGAGATTGGAGGAGTTGATCTGGCGCTCACACTACCTTAGCAAGCTGCGGCTGCTGCCCAGCACGCTGCCTCTGTTTCTTCTTTGTGCACCTCCATTGACGCAGCCCGATCCTGGCTTATCTATCGCAGAGATCTGGCGCCCCACAGAGAAACCTACTGACCCAATAAACAATGATCCGATTTTGGTTCAGACATTTCTAGTTGGAAATGTATTTTCAGCCCTAAGAGCCGTGGACACATCAGATTTCAGTTTAACTATTATTAGACCAACCCCAAAAGGTCAGAAAACTTCCTTCCATCTCACGGTGAGTGTTCTAAATGCAGGGTGCAGTGTGGCCGGCAGTCAGGACCACAAAGAATTATATACCTCATTTTTAGGGTTCTGTGGAATAGTTGGATGAAATTTCCTCCAATAAATGCCCCCAAAACAGACATTGCCCTGTAAAACATTAAAAGATGAATGGCTTTGGATGATCACTCTGATAGCTGTGTAGCAGAGGAACTGGAGTGGGTCTCGCTGCTGCCCAAGTAAGGTTTGATGAGCGCAGAATTAGTGAGTACAGATAAATGGGGCTTATGGAAGAGTCTTAACTTTAAGGGGATACTGTTGCTAAACATCTAGCCTGCCTTGTTTGAATAAATACACGAATCAATCAATGATCCGGTGTAACCAATTCTTACCCTGTTCTCCATCTTTCCTTCCATAATAACATTTAGCCTCTGTGAATGCAAATGCCACATCTTCAGGCCAGACTAGACTACATTGGCCTGTCGTATGTTCCCTTCATACCCGGCACTCTGTCTTTATCATGCTCATGACACTATTCAGTGTCTTTATTCCTATTAGACTGCAAGCTCCAGGAGGGCAGGAATCATACCTGTCCTGTTCCCTGCTGCACTTAATGCATTTGTTGAATGAATGATACTGCCTAAGTCTTATTAAGTATTTTTACCCTCATCTTGGATAGGAGGAGACCAAGTCTCCAGGAAGTTAAGTGATTTATACAAGTTAATAATGTGCATCTTGGAATATGTTAGAGAAAATACACAGGTAACTCCAAAGTAGACTATACTGAGAAATGCTCTAAAAGTTAATTTTAATTTTTTTTTTTTAATTAGACAGGGTCTCACTCTATTTTCTGGGATAGATTGCAGTGGCATCATCATAGTTCACTGCAATCTCAAACTCCTGAGCTCAAGAGATCCTCCTGCCTCAGCTTCCTGAGTAGCTGGGACTACAGGCATATGTCACCATGCCTGGCTAAGTTTTCTATTTTTTATAGAGATGGGGTCTTGCTATATTGCTCAGGCTGGTCTTGAACTCCTGGTCTCAGGCGATCCTCCCTCTTCGGCCTCCCAAAGTGCTAGGATTATAGATGTGAGCCACCATACCTGGCCTAATTTTTAATTCTCTAGATCATTTTCATTATTTTCTGGCCACTTTTATTTATAATTCCAACAATTTTAAAGATATATCGAAGACAAGAAATCAGAACACACACACACACCCTTGCCTGTGCACTCCACTTTTGTTAATTACTCTGTGCTTTTAAATCTCCATCAGCGCCTCAGCGAGTTGGGTTATAAACAGAAGGCCCAACAAGATAGTAGGGGAAATAAATACTATTGTAAAAGAAAAACAAAAGCCAAAATAAAAACATCACACTTCCCACCAAACAAGAATTATGAAAATGATAATGAAGATAATAGCTAACTTTTATTAAGTGTTCAGAATGTGTCAGAACTGTGCTAACGGCCTGCCATTCACTCTCGTTGAAGCCTCACGGCAAAGGTACGTGGTAGATACGATTAATATTCTTACTCTATACAGCAGTAGACTGCCCTGGAGAAGTTAATAATTTTCCCAAAGTCACATGGACCGTGAATAACGAAACTCAGACTCAGACATGAATCTGCCCGACACCCAGGCCTGTCTTACAGAGAAAACAAAACACGGGCCACTGCGTCACCTGCAAGGCCTGCTAAGGGAGCATTTTATGCTAGAGAGACTTTAGCCTCGGAGCACTAAAATTTGGCAATTTCCATATGCGTTAGCCTAGATTTTAATATTGTTGATCTAAAGCACTTTTTTTTAAACCTTTTTCTGAAATTTGGGAGCATGACCCAACAAGTCTTTAAATCCATCATTTCTGTGGCAGCAAAGTTGGCTTAAAATGAATGTCTTTCTTCTTCACTGTGTAAGGAGTTATTTTACTACCTTCTTTCTCACCTCCCCTCCAAGGCATCTCTATCAAAGTAACTACGTTTTCGGTGCGAGTGTGGTCTGGTGGTTTCCAATCCTGGTTGAGCATCAGCATCACCTGGGGAGTTTTCTGTATTTTTCTTTGTTTTTTCTACTGTTGTTAATATTTAAAGCAAAACAATTCGTGAATGAAGCAAAATAACAACGAAACAAGCACTGTATTAGGTCTGTGACATTAACCTTCTCGTTTGATCCTCCCGACAACTTTCTGACACAGACATTACTGGACTCCGGTGTAAAGAGATTGCTACTTGCCAAAGTCACGCAGTTTTGAGTGGCTCAAGCTCTTAAACTATGGGACACATTGCCTCCTTTTACTGAAGATCCCACGACCACTGCCAAAATAACCTCAACTGGATCCTTTCACATTAACCGATATTCCATTGTTCTATTCCTTCCAAAGGCCAACCTCGTCCATCAGATGGGGATTCCACATTTCTGCTCATACATAGAAAGCATCCTTGTTCCTGTTTTTTCTAAATTTTAGCCAAACCAATAGATCTTGTGCTAGAGGAAAGACTAAAGTAACTTTCATTTTTGCTATAGATAATTAAATGACAAAATTTTCACTTAAAGAGGTAATCATAGAGTATGTAGATTAAGAAAAGTAGAAAAATATTGCAGAAATGTCAGATCGTTAATGAAAACTTTCTGTTAACCTGGATTTTGTGACATTTATAGTGTTTATCACCTTCGTAAAATTATTCTTAAATATTTGCCTTCTTACCTAATTGTGATTTTGTGCTGTTTCTTAAAGAGCTCTCTAAGTGGTACGAGCTTCAGACCCCACAGAACAGGATGTGCCCCTGGGGAGGGGAGTCACGTTCATGATCTTGGTCCCCTAACATGTTTTAACCAAGGATCGAACCTATAAGTAGAGGCCACGTACAGCTATTATTACCTCCTAGAAGGCCAGATGCCCTCCTGGAACTGGATTAGAATGTCATGGATAATGAGTAAGTATTTTCTTAGCTTATATTAGTTGCCAAATTGTCTGATCAAAAGGAGTGTGTGACTGAGTAGAAAGTAAAGAATGTCCAGTTAGCTTTCATTTATCCCTACTTGGTTCAAAAGGAAGCAGTCCATAAATGAGTCGTGAAGTGAAATTAACGCAACAGTACTGTTGTGAGCTCTTAATACAGTATCTGCCTTAGATTTTTGTACCAGTTGAGTTGTGCCTTTTCTATATTTTTTATATAAACGTCTATTTTGGTAAATGTCCCTTAACTCATAGTATACCAAAATCTCTTGCACTTAACTTATTTGAAGGTGACTTATTCTATCACCTCGATTTTCTAGAAGACACTTGGTAGCTCAAGATAAGTGGAAAAAGACATGCAAAGCATTGTCACAAATTTCATTTAGTAACAGGCATATTTTATTAAGATGGTGGATATGCTAATTACCCTGATCTGATCACTATATATTATATGTATCAAAACATCACTATGGGCCACGTGCGGTGGCTCACGCCTGTAATCCTAGCTCTCTGGGAGGCTGAGGCGGGCGGATTGTTTGAGCTCAGGAGTTCGAAACCAGCCTAAGCAAGAGCGAGACCCCGTCTCTACTAAAATTGGAAAGAAATTAATTGGACAACTAAAAATATATAGAAAAAATTAGCCGGGCATGGTGGCGCATGTCTGTAGTCCCAGCTACTCGGGAGGCTGAGGCAGAAGGATCACTTGAGCCCAGGAGTTTGAGGTTGCTGTGAGCTAGGCTGATGCCACGACACTTACTCTAGCCCGGGCAAAAGAGTGAGGCTCTGTCTCAAAAAAAAAAAAATCACCATGTACCCCATAAATATGTATAATTATTATGTGTCAATTAATAAAATAAAATTAAAAAGCATATTTTTAAAAACCCAAACAAAAACAGATACATTTTGCTCATAGACGAGCCACAGTGGTCTCACTCTTAATTTAGACAATATTTCCATGAAATTTAGTTGTATGATTGCCTGCCATTAAGTTTAAAAGAAGTAAAAAATGGAGCAATGTGGTGCGGCAGGGTGCTACAAGAAGATAGTACTACTTGGAGTGTAAGGAAGAAAGAAGAAAAGCTATGAAGAGACAAGCACTTAACCAGGATAGGACCATTTTGCATCAGGGCAAGAAGCTGCACGTATTCTAATTGTTCCCGAACACTTTGCATAATAAATGATGCTCATGATAAACAGCTCTGAGTCATGCATAAAAGTTTAATTGTCTTGGGTATTCCTTTGGAATAATATTAAACAATATGGTCCTTAAAATTTTGATTATCTAAAAAATTATATATATATATATATCGGTTTGTTTTATAATAATACAGTTTGAAAGACAATAAAACTGTAATAAAGAGCCACACTAGAATAGCAATCTACTTTGTCCAATTTAGTAATGCTCTCCGAGATTTTCCCAGGCTCTACTTGCTGTGATGATATTAAAATTATTTGCATTTCCTGCCCCACACATCAAGAAAGAGTTAAGGAGTCAGATATCTCAGAGTGGGGGCGATGTCAGGGTAAATATTGGCTGTGCCTAATCCACACAAGATGAACAGGGACTACATCCTCCGTGAGGATGAGCGTGGGATCCTCTTCCTCCTGTTTAGGATCACACTGAGCTCTCATTCCCCAAGTGGCGTTGGAATCCCCCAGTAGATGGTGCTGAACAAGCGTGGAGAACCGGACCAGAAGCCCTTCCCCTGAAGGGCTGACTCTCCCTGACTCTCCCCTCTCCCTTCCCCTCCTGTGCTTGGTATTCCGAGAGCGACTGTTCAGGAATGTCTAATGATGACAAAACCCCTTTCAAATATCAGATGAACACAAGCGACGTGGGCAAACATCATGAGTGGACATCTCCTTTGTCTATTATTGCAAGGAGCACAGCCCCACAGCCCGAAATGTAAGCTGGTGAGTTTCCAGTGGCCGTTTCAGTAACAAACCCGTGTATTATCTGCTCGAGGTGCAAATGAGTAAGGGGAGGCCCAGGGTAGAGGAACGTTTGGAAAGTGCGTGGGGGCAGAAAGGTGAATTACGTGCTGACAGCCTCATGGAAGACTCAGACCCAAGCCCCCCCCACCCCGGAGTCAAACACTTCTGGGTTTGAGCTGCATATTCATAGAGTCGAAAAGAAAGGAGAAGTCATTTATGTAAAGCTGAAATATCACACATGTAAACGGACAGCTCCTCGCAACAGTAAGCGACATGTACGTCAAGACGAGTAATCGATTTTTCTTTCTGATTAAGACTTTCAACGTAGCACAGGGAGAATGCTCCCGGCGGCCTTAAATACATCCTGTTAAAACAGAAGGCTGCACTTAACAGTTCCATTTTAGCACATGAGTCTGATTTCAGGCCAGGCAAAAACACAGGGGAAAAAACCTTTAGGAATAAAGTAATCTTTGTTTCCACTTTTGCGCTGGAAAAAAGCGTGGAGCATTCGATGAATGTTGATACTTAGGTGTTCATTTTAGAGCAGCTTGGTGGATCCATCGAGTTGAAACTAACTCCTCGCCTTATAAATTTTAAAGAACTTCATGTTGAAGGAATTGAACTTAAAATAATAGAATCGAGAAAGGAAGTGAAGCATTATTACTTTTCTGTTAGTATTACTGCCAAATCAACTAGAGCAGAGTTTCTAAACCAAGACCACGGATCTACAATAGTTCTTTCTATGGAGCAAGGCTGGCATAACGCTCTCCTCATTGCTTCCTCCAGGGAGAAAAGCCCGAGTAGAATGTGCGTGGTACTGGTTCCCCCAGAGCACTGCCTGTGTGCTGGGAAATGCGGGGGATATGGGTGGCGGGGCTGTGTTTGGGGCGGCAAAGGGGGGATTGGGCTGTATACGATATCAGAACTCATAATCACAGGCAGTTGCAGCTGTAGATCCGAGCTATGCAGGCAGTGAGAAATGGCTGGGGTGCGAGGCTGGGTCAGGAACAGTAGAAACGTGCGTGGATGTGTGTGTGTGTGTGTGTGTGTGTGTGTGTGTGTGTTTCTAAGCAGCTCTGTTTCAAAGGTGAACTTTGTCTTGGGATGGAGGGCTGAAGAGAGTGAAAACAAATTGAGGAGGAGGAAGGAGTCATGCCAAATTTCATGCCTGTAGCAAAGGTCAAAGGACTTAGACAATTGTTCTGGCACATTCTTACCAAGTGCTATGCTGTGTTTCCACGAGCAAAGCATCAGAAGCCGCAGCCCAATGTGAGCCTCCCAGGTGTGATTGCTGGCCACCAGCACCAAGGCACCTCTCCGGGTGTCTGTCCAGTGGGACGATCGTCACAAATGCACAATTGTCTGTTGTCACTGGGCTCTTGCCTTGAAAGTAAGACCTATGCCACACTCTCACGAGTGGCTCTGAGCTGCTGGGGCAGTTCACCACTGGCAGGTGGCCTTGGAGAGGACATGGTGAGGAGCAGGGAGGCCCAGTATCACAGCAGGTCAGGTATTTATTGCTGCATAACAATTACCTAAAACTTAGCGACCTAAAACAATGAGCATTTATTATCTCTTCCAGTCTCTGTGAGTCGAAAATCTGAGAGTGAGTCAGCTAGATGGTTTTGGCTCAGGATTTCTCATTTGAGGTTGAGTTAAGATGCGATCAGGGCTGCGGTCATCTGACTGGGGTTAGATGATCCTTTTCCAAGGTGGTTCACTTACATGCCTGGTAAGTTTCCACCGGCTGTTGGCAGGAAGCTTCAGTTCCTTGCCCAATGGACCTTTCCACAGGGCTGCTTGAGTGGCCTCACAACATGGCAGCCAGCTTTTCCCAGGCCAAGTAAAGCAAGAGAGAGAGAGAGCTGGGAGGAAGCCACGTGCTTTTATGACCCAGTCTTGGAAGTCAGACACCGTCACTTCTGCCCCGTTCTATTAGTTAGAAGCCAGGCATTAAGGCCTGTCTACCCAGAAGAGGAGGGGAACGAAGCTCTACTTCTTGCAGGAAGAGGTATCAAACAGCTGTAAAGGTATTTTAAAACCACTATGACCAGAGAAGATGGCCATCAGGGGATGGGAGATGGATATTCCCCAGATGGCTGGGGCGGAGTGTCTTCCTGCAGTAGCTGCTTACTGTCTCACTTGGGAGATTTAAAAAGAAATGCCGGCCCCAGGGCCCCAGCCCAGACTAATAGGATGAGACTCTCTTATCCAGGGGCTGGAGCCTGGGAATCTGTATCTTTGAATCTTCCCATACAATTCTGTGTACAGGGAGGTTTGAAAACCCCAGGTCTAGTTCAGTGCTGTCCGGTGGAAACATAATGTAAGCCGTACACGTAATTTCAAATTTTCTAGTAGCTACTTCAAAGACTAAAGAGACACAGGTGAAGCTAATTTTAATAATGTATTTTCTTTCATCTAATATGTCTGAAATATTACCATTTCAACATGTAATCAATGCGAAAATTACTAATGAGATATTTAGCTTATTTTTTCATACTAAGTGTTGGAAATCAGTATGTATTTTATACTTATACCACATTTCAACTTGGTCTAGCCACATTTTAAGTGCTTAGCAGCCACATGGGATTTATTGATCAGTGCAGGTCTAGACGATAAACCCTATGATCACAAGGTCTTTGTCTACTTTTTTCATTGCTTTGCACTGAGCCTGGCCCTTGTTGTGTACTCAGAAATATTTGTTTAATAGAATAATAATGTGCTGATGTGAAATTAAAGGTCAATTATAAAATGTATATTCTTTTCATAGATAGTGGGTTTTTCCAAAGATTCCCATGATTTTCTAGATTTTTCCAAAAAAGACCGAGCTATCATATACCGTGCTGGAACTCTTCAAAAGACAACTTTTTGGATCTTTGTTATTAATACTTATTAGTCTTCTTTCAATCTGAAAAAATCTAAATCACTTTATCCTCTGTGTATGTGATCTGACTGCTACAAGCCTACATACACCTTAAAAGTTCAAAACACAACCTATACCCATTCCTGTGCCCAACACCTCTATACTGCCTGTCCTACCCCACCCCAAGCTTACCCCAGAAGGGTATCAATGACACCAATACGTGATGAAATGACAGGAAGGAGTGAGTCACCACAGCTCCCATTCACCTCGGGGTAGTGGGGGGGAACATCTAACTCCATGTGCTAGCACTAGAATAAAGAAATAGTAATTCTATGCTGGCAGCCTTTTAGGAAGTACACCATGCTCCTAATCTTATAGATTTCAAGTTATAAAGACCTCAAAGCAAATATTGCTTAGTGACAAGACTCTAGACAGGTCACTTAAATTCTCAAGTTCAGTTCTCTCATTTGAAAAATAAGGATGATAGCATTGATACTTAGATCTTACAACTAGGGTAAGAATAACACAAGTTAATCTATGCAAAGAGCTCAGGATGGGATCTGGCCCGTGGAAAACCGCTATTATTATTTGGAGGGGAGCTAGGAAGGAAGAGGAACTTATCAAATCTCTGTAATATTTCACACAAGACAGATACTGTATATTCACTGATATATCAAAGTCAAAGAATGCATCTGCAGGAGAAAATCAGCCCGTGATTTAGTGGAAACAGATTCTCACTAAAACCGTGTTCGGCTTTGAAAACATGATACAAGAACAAAGCAGACATCAGATAGGGCGCTGAAAGCTGTTGTTCAGAGACAATAGTTTGCCTCCCACGTGGATTCCACTCTGCTTGTTAAGTGCTAAAAGTCAGATCACAGTCAGGTACTGTGCCTTATTTTCTGTCCCCGAGGGCATGATAACCAACCAGGGCACCTGGCCGTGAGTCAGTGATCCATGTTGTAACGGCAGCCCTGACAATGCACGTCCGTGGCGTCTCTCCAGGGATGAAGCAAGCATCTTCATTTCCTGTTTAGTTCCACATGAATGGTGATTATTTATGGAGTAGCAGGAGGTAAATTTTTTTTTAGGTTGAGCAACCAATTGTGGGTTTTGAGGTTCACTCTCTAAATATCAATAAAACTAATCGTTTGATTCATCTAAGTTACTCCCTCCTCATTTGTGTGGCCACTAAGGACAATGTCACACCTCCCCAGGATGTCCTGGGACTCTCCTTAAGATTCTGTCTGATGTCCCCTATTTCACCGTTGGTTTATAGCTGCTTCCTGCAATTTCTCTGTCTCTTCTGCCACAAGTGACTATACTTGGCCATGGCCCGTTTACGGCCATCCCTCCTCCGTTCCTGGGCTAGTGCGTTGCGTGGGTCAGCCTCAATTCCTGTCTTTCTAAAAAGGTGTTTTAAAAAAACTCGAGTGGAATCTGCTATGTAGTGTCTACGGTCAGCTCCCTGCTGAGTGTTCCCAGTTAGAGAAGGTCTTCCTGCTTTAGTCCAAGGTGGGGAGAAATGGCACCTTGAAAGACCATTGCTTGCTTACATCCTCATGACATAGACTTCCGGCAACCTGGCCACATGGAGCTAACCACATACATATCTTAGATTCTGAACAAGAAGACACAACACATGCATATCTTCTTATTTATATTTTGCTAAATATTTATTCTCCATCCCAAATTATATTTCTGTTAGGTTCAAAAGCGAACAAGAAGAATAAAAAAAAAACAACGTGAACAAATGGTTTGAAATAATTTAGGAATAATTAGAAAAAATTATTTAAAGGTAAGGACCATGCCAATCTCATTCATCTTTCTAAAATTTTTCGTAAGCATCCAATAAAATCCTCTTTATAAGGGAACATAAACATTTGGCCATGCAGCCGGCTCATCCCAGCGTGCCGGGCGTAGCTAAGTCCACCTTGCCAAAGCAGGGTCCGGCCACTTTCCCAGAATAGGGTAAGGCTCGGCTAGCAGGGTATGGCGAGATGGAGACCTCTGAGACCACCCCCACGCAGAAAGTGTTGCCTTCTCTCTGTGTTTCTCTGAGCATTTCTTTTGATCTCACCTGGGGGAATCAGGATTGTTTTCTCTAAACAGGGTGCTCCCTCTGCTTCCTTCTCCTCCAGTCATGTTCCTTCAACACTGCACCCACTGAATGAGAACACACAAGCAGTTCAGGTGCACAAAGTGTTTACACGACAATGCAAGGGAATCCCGAAGTACAGGTGACAGAGACTCCGTGAGTTGCAAGCACAAAGCTTCACGTTACTCAGTTAGCTTGGCACTGGTTTAAAGCATTTGATTCCACCCAGCAAACATTAAACAGTCCCTTCCCTGCTCTCCCTGCCTCTCTCTCTCAATTGTTGTCCCTTCCCCGATCCCAAACCCCAGTCCTTTGTGTTCATTATCCTGCCTTTATTCTTGCTAAGATGTTTAGTCTTTCATCCAAGGCTATGTTTTGTTTCCTGGAAAGAGAAGGTCATATTCCGTCTGGTCGATACATCAGTCCACTTAGCTTCAGAGCTTCTGGAAGACCTCATGGATCCTGCCTCTGCTTTCTGAACCTTGCCCACGGGTCTTTCATTTATTAGGATGTCAAATCTTCTGGTTACCTCTGTTGAGCTCTATCTTAGTCTCAGGCATCTGTGGTCTTTCCAGCCCATTTTTTTTTATTATCCCCTGGTCCTCTGAAAAGCCTCCAGGTCAGTTTCCACCCTCATCCCTCTCATGGCCTCTTCATCTATCTGATAAGTTATGAACTGCATTCAGTGGTCCCACCCAGCCCCAGCGTGTTCCAGTAAGTTGTGTTTCTCACAGTCTTTACAGACTTAGACCTCCACATATCCCAGCCTCCCGCTAGTCTGGGGCCCCTGAGGACTTCTGAGGAAGTAGCAGTTAAAGGAGTTTTACTACAGAGTTCATAGGACAGGGACATGCAAATATCTAATTCTGACATGTAAAATTTAAAAGAGTAAGAAAAATGTTATACATAAACATGTTATAATTGTGTCTGGGGGTGGGGAAATTATCTATATGATTTTTTTTTCTTTTGATTCTTTTTCCCCCTCAATGTCCACATGCATTACTTTGTAATTAAGAAAAAAAAAGAAAAGAAAAGCACCGTTTATAAAGATCAAAGTCAACTCCAAAGTCACCCATTGATGCCACGGGGAGATCACAATACCTGGTTATAGCATAATAATAAAAAAGGCCCATTGAAGACGGTAGGAAGAACAACAGTTTTGTATTATCCTTGTCACCCCTACTCCAACCCCAAGCAACACACTGAGGAGAGAGATACTGTCCTTTTGGGGCAAAGATGGGGAAGTGAGCAGAGGGTTTTGCTTTCATCCCCAGCCCTGGGCCCACCACAGTAAACCCCAGCACCAAGCAGACCTCCCAGCCCCTGAAGCTAGTGAATCCAGGCAGTACTCATGGGTTGAGCTCCTGACCTACCCTATGCCAGAACAGAACCCATAGGCCCTACAAAATGAACTGGATCTCTGACCTACATCACTACCACTGGCTACAGCAGCCTTCGGTTTCAGAAAAAGCAGAGTGGTAGGCAGGCCTCAGCAGCCATGGGCTTTGGGTGCAGCCCAGTGCTGCACCAGTCTCCATGGCCATGGGATTCCAGACCGGCCCTGTGCCAACCATGGAGGTCCTGGGCTTAGAGTGCCCCCTAGCGCTGAAATGGCTACAGTGGTCACAGGTGTAGGGACTGTGCCAGATAACCTGCCTAGAATCTCTGAATGAACTTCCTGTTGAAGGGCATTCCTGGACAAAACCAGACTAGAATAAACACCCACTTCTTCAATGCACAGATATGGACACACAGCCACAGGGATCAAGAACAACCAGGGAAACATGACTTCACTGAATAGACGAAATAATGTACAAGTGAGCAACCCTAAAGAGATGGAGATGCATGAACCACCTGACAAAAAATCCAAAATAACTGTTTTAAGGAAGTCCAACAAACTTTAAAAAACATAAAAACATTTCAATGAAATGAGGAAAAGAATAAGTGACAAGAAAGAGAAATTTAGCAGAGAGATTAAAATAATAATAAAAAAACAAATCTTGGAGATGAAAAACGTGATGAACAAAATGAGAAAAATGCAATTGAGTGTATCAACAACAGACTCTATTAAGCGGAAGAAAAATCTGTAAACTTGAGGACAAGTTATTTTAAAATATACTGTCAGGGGAGAAAAAAGAAAGAAAAGGAATGAAGAAAGCTTATGAGATTTATGGGACAACATAAAAAGAACGAATGTTAGAGCCACTGGAGTTCAAGAGGGAGTAGAGAAAGGGGTAGAAAGATTATTTAAAAAAATAGCATGAAACTTTATAAACCTGGAGAAAGATATAAATATACAGGTACAGGAAAGTCAAAGGTCACCAATCAGATTTGATCCCGACAAGACAGCCCCAAAACATAATCAAACTGTCAAAGATCAAAGACAAAGTGAGGGTCCTGAGAGCAGCAAGAGAAAAGCAGCAAATAACACATAAGGAAGTTCTAATATGCCTAGTAGCAGACTTCTAGGCAGAAACTTTACCAGCTAGGAGGGAGTGGGATGATATATTCCACTTAAGTCACCCACATGGGTGAGATCTCAAGGCCCACCTGTGGGATCATTTCATTACATTCTGGTGGCTTCTTTCGCCTAAGAGCAAGGGAGAGTGTCACTGGCCATGGATCTCCCAGTTTGGTGATACATCTGCCCAAAGAAGTGACCTTGTGTGTTTGCGAACAACACCTGGCCTCGTGATGCAGCTGATTCAGAGCCTTGGGCTGCCATTTCAGTAGCCCCGGGTCTCACCGCACCAGCACTGACCACCATCCAATGGCTCTCTAGGGGCCTCTTTACCTCCTAGGCGCTGGCCCTGGCCCCAGGCAGCAGCACTCTGGCAGTGGGGACAGGGTGTAAGAAAGAGAACACCTGAAAAAAGAGAGGCCAAGTTCACTGCAAGAGAACCCCCTGTTTCTTTCTGCTGACTTCAGAGAGACAATGCACACAGTGGTTGAGTTTCCGGGGATTCAAGTTATCTTCCTGTTCTGACCACCTCCTAGTCACTTTTTTGGTGAAAGAGGGATCTTGCGCCCTAAACGGAATGAGACGGGCTCACACAGGACGCTCGATGCTAGGCAGATTAAGTCGATAGCGGTTTATTGGTCACATGCACTCGCTGCCTGGGGAGGAAAACACTGCACAGCAGACAGGCCCACACAGGGCTGCACTTGGGAGCAGAAAGAACCAGAAGAGGCTGTGGGAGGCAGGCTTTGTGGCAGCAAGAGGGTGAGATGCCCCTTGGTTCCTGCGGGAGGATGAGATTGGCTTGTTGGAATAATTTCAAAAGCTGGCGGGGAGGTAACGCCTGTCAGGTTGAGGACCAGGTGGATGCCGCTGGCCCCGCTAATGGGGGAACTAGACAGGGGGGGAAGCCTCTCTTGCTGGGTCACGGGGCAGGGCAGGGAGTGGGGGACATCTGGTGAGAGCGGGGGAATTTCATGGTTATGGCTTTGGGATCTTGGGAGGCTCAGAGATGTTCGGGCAGCACCGGAAATGTCAAGCCTTACGCTACACCGTCCGAGCTTTCAAGCCTCTGCTTCCCCGTGTCCTGGCTCTATGACCTTGGACCAGTCACCTGCATGTTTGTTCTCCCCTGAGAGATATTGTCTAGTGCTTCCCGCTTAGGGCTGCTCTGAGAATACTGTCAAGTGCCTGGCACGTAAGAAGTGCTAAGTAG
>CAUYSK010033079.1:0-11706 GCA_963575035.1 Avahi laniger
AAACCCCCAAATTACAAAACAAAAAAATTGGTTTTACACTAAAAAAAAAATCTGCCCACATAAAAAAAAAAATAATTCTGTTTGTTCGGGGGGGGGGTGGTGGGGGGGGGCGCCGGGAGACGGGACGGGTATGTACATACACAAAGAGTGCAATGCGCATCACCCGAAGGATGGACATATTTGAAATTCGGACTTAGCGGGGGAGGGGAGCGCAAGGGCAACACACGTAACCTAAACATCTGTACCCCCATAATATGCTGAAATAAAAAAAAATAAAAATAAAAAATAAAAAATAAAAAAATTAAAGAAAACAGCAGAAGTTCAAGTGGACAACTTTCTGTGAAAATCCATTAAACATGTAAGCTGGACTCTGTTATGGAAAATGAGCACAAAGCTGGAGCTACCATCTTCGCTTTCAGTTCCTTGTCCAAAGTGATGCCCCCTGCAGAGAGCAGTCAACAGGGCTGCCTGTGCTCAGATCATAAGTGTTGTTTGGACTGTACCCTGAGATAAGCTTATATTAATAGATCGAATTTGGCTTCTCGGAAAGCATTTCCCTCATATGCGCCCTCAGGGCTTCCCGCAGGGTTGAACCGCCCTGGCAATGGTCTGGGAGAAGCCATGTACTCTTTACCATTTATAATTGGAGGACAGAGCTCAGTGCCCATCTGGGGTCTCCGTGGACTGTGGGCAGACTGCTTGCGAAGGTCACTGGACACTGCCCTCTAACGTGCTGAGCCACAGCCCAGGAGTCAGACATGCCTGTTTCAGGTGTCACTTTTTGGTCCACTTTTGCCCCTGGATTAAAAATCCAAAACATTACTCTCTTCTGTGATTTTTTCCAAACTCATCAATAGATCATTGAAATCTTTAATTCATAATAAATATATTTATAATGATCACAGAATAAATTATCTATTTTATCTTTTCCTTATGCGAAAGTTTCTTGTGAAATGTAACACGTGTATCTAATGATAATTATTACTTAGAGCAGCTAACATTTGGTCTGTTTGGTGCCCATTATGCACCAGTGCTGTGCTTAGTAGTTTCAGGGCCTTACTTCATTGACTCTTTTCACCACCTTGAGGGCCGGGTGGGGGAGTGGTGGTGTGTGGGAGAGCGGTGGGAGGAGTTTCAGAGACAGCGAGAGATGCTCAGATTAGCTAACCTGCTTAGTCACCTGTCCGCAAGAAGCAGAGTTGGGATTTCAACCCAGGTGTGTCTGATTCGAGAACCCATCCTGTTAACCACTATCCATGTGGGTTTTCAACCAAGGGGCTGCATCAGACTTGCTTGAGAAGCTTTTTAAATATACACATCTTTAAACTTACTGTTAAAGAAAAACTTATCCTGGCACTTGTTGAAATGCAAGGAAGACTTTATTCAGGACTATTTTAATGGGTGTCAACACCTGTTGCCATAGGAGAGAGGCAACAGGCTTAACTCAGAATACAGCAAAGATAACTGAAGATTTACAACCAAGGAGCAGGCAAGAGGGGTTGGTAGATAGAAAATTACTAAGAGGAGACATTAAGGGTTGAGGAGTGTATTAGTCTGTTTAGTGCTGCTATGACGGATACTGACTAATTTGTAAAGAAAAGAGGTTTATTTAGTTCACAGTTTTGCAGGCAGAGAAGGTCAGGGGCATGCCCTGGCTTTTGAGGGCTTCCGTACTGTGTTACAACATGGCAAAGATCGTCAAAGGGGAAGTAGACACCTACAAAGAGGGAAAAACTTGAGGGGTGTTTTAGCTTTATAAAAACCCTCTCTTGAGGAGCTAATCCATTTCCTCAAGAACTAATCCAGTCTTGAGAGCAAGAACTCACTCATTGTTCAAGAACAGCACCAAGCCATTCATGAGGGATCTGCCCCCCTAATCCAAACACCTCCCATTAGGCCCCACCTCCAAACTCTTCCACATTGGGGGATCAAATTTCAACATGAGTTTTGGAGGGGGCAAATATTCAAACTGTGGCAGGGAGATTCTTGCTAAACTGACTTAATAAGATTCCTGCTGAAGGAAGGCCAGGGTGATCAGATGTTGAGAGTGATCAGCTAATAAGGGTGGAGGAGTCTCACTAAACTGACTGCTAAAACTGAATGTGGCAGGCCAAAGACAGGGCCAAGGATGAAGCCTAGTGAAAAGAAGAGGGCTCAGGGAGGAGCCTGTCTAAAGTTTAGTCAAGGAGAATCTTTGTCAATATCTGGACCCACCTCCACCACCCGCCTTTCTCTGGGGAGATTTGAGGCCAAAGCATATCTTTTGTTTCAGAATTACCTGGGTGAATCTGATGCAAGAAATACTATTCTTCATTATTCTGCCTCCTGCCAATGACTGAGGAAACTGAGACAAAGAGGTTCATTGTCTTACTGAAACGTAATCATTGGTGCTGTGCCCCCTGCATGAGGCACTGTCTTTGAGACTAGTGACTCCCACATTTGAGCTGCATTAGACTCACCTGGAGGGCTTGTTGAAGCACAGATTGATGGGCTCCATCACCAGCATTTCTGATTTAATAGTGGTGGAGACTGAGAATTTGCATTTCTAACAAGTTCCCAGGTGGCGTTCATGCTGCTGGTACCACACTCAGAACCATTGTTCAAGACCTTTCTGTTGCTGCACTTCTCCTTCTCCCTTTATTTGGAGCAGCAATTTCATCTGGTCTTATTTGGGGCCCAATTCATCTCTGAAAGTGGTACAAAGACTGCAAAGAAGGACCCAAAGATTTCAGATGCCACCCAGTGAATACAAAAAGGCTGGGGGTCGGGATAGTCAGTGTGAATAACTTGATGGGCTTATTTTAAGGACTCGGGGGCATGACCAAAACCATCCTTGTAAATTTAAAAAAACTAAATTGATAGGTTTTTAACAAAAACATAAACTTTGAGTAGAGGCGTAGCTAGGCATTAACCAGTTTACCCTATAGCCTACTTCCTCATAATCTTACTGCTTAAAAGTCATATAGCCTGTCATAAGGTTCTAACTTCTGTACATAACATCTTTAATGTTAAGAAACCTCAAGTTTTCCATTTGAGATGTTTTCCAGATTCTGCATTCCAAGGGTTGGCTGACACCAGCCCGTCTCAAAACTTCCTCCAAGGAGCCCACGCAGCACAGGAATGCAGTCTCTTCATCTCCCTGTCCCATAACTTCACCCCTCACTTTTTGACCAATCAGCAACTCCCAGCTCCTCAGGCCCCTGCTCACCAAAATTCCCTTAAAAACCCAGTCCAAAACTCCTCAGGGAGGCAGATTTGAGTTCCCTCCCACCTCCTCATCTGGCTGCTGTTGGACCATAAAACTCTCTGTTGCAACTCCTGCTGTGTATTGTTACCACACAATGGCCACGAAACTGGTGGTCCTGTAACATGACCTCTGGGCTCTAAGTCTCTGTGTATCCTGTGGCTTTACTTCTATCTCTACACAGCAACCAAAGGAACCACCCAAGTGAACGCATAATTTCTCCGGTGCCCAAGAGCTATGAACATCATTCTTCCGTGTTTCCACAGCTCCCTGACACTATGGAGAAGCATTGGGGGCAGCACAGATCTTCACTCTGCCTTTTCCCAAAGCTCGTGACGCCCATTCTCACCACCACCACCACCCCACCACCCCTGCATGCTGGGGAATCATTCCTGGCTGGGAGACTGGAAGACAGGAGCATATCTGTGCTCTCACAGCCCCTGCATCTGTGGCAGGAAGAGTAGACCCCAAATTTGGCTTCTGGAGGTGAGATCTGAGATTTTTCAGAATTGTGAACTTGAGCATGTTTCCCAAGTTGATATCTAGGACATCAAAAATCAGGTTTGCCCTGGGAAACCCCAGATGGGTGGGACCTGTGACCACGCTGCTGCTGAGAGTGGACATGGACATTTCCATTATGTTAACAGGGAAGAGACTTCACCCCAGGATGAGCTCCCTAGAGCCCCCATGTCCTTTTGTGACCACTCAGGTTGCAAATGAGCCTGGAAGAGAGGAAGCCACAGTAGGACCCAAATTAATAAAAGTTTCTGAATCTCCTTGCTGATGGTTTTTGTAACATTAGAATAGAAGAAAGTTTGTGGGAGTTGCTGAGTCTGACTAGGAAATAGCTGTATTTTCAAATAGTCCCTTTCGTGAACAGATTAACATGCCCAGGAGAAAATACCCTGCATTTCAGAATATGCTTCTAAGAAGACAGGTGCAGACTAAAAACATCTTACCCTCCAGGAATTTGTGCTATACACCACCCTAGGCTTAAAAGAAAACAGCTAGGAAGAAATATTAAAATACCATTTTAGAGCATAACTCCATGCCTCTTAAAGGAAGTTTACCTTTCATTTGGCTCACTGGGGTGGGGGTGGAGCAAGATTTAACATAACCTAAGAAAAATATGTTTTATTATTATTAATACCACTGGGAAATGCTTTCTCCTTCAACTATACTTGGCCTTAATTTTGGACCACTTCAATGTGGGTGCTAATAACTAACCAACTACAAGATGGTGGGGGAAATTGGCTGAGGAGTTAAAGAACTAGGAAGTCGCTTGTGATGAGACAGTCTCAGGAATGAAGGAATAAAGGGACCCTGCTAGCTTGCTGCTTTGTAAAAAATGCATATATATTTCACAAATGCCAATTGGCCTTTCTGCTTTCTATTTATGCAGAGGAAATGCCACCAGCTATTTTGGGGGATGCGAAGATAAAGCACACAAAGGAGAGTGATAGAAGTTAATTATTTAATGTCTTTGGGGCTGAGCTGGAGCAAAAGCTCCACTTCTATTGTGAGAGTCCAGACATCACAGTGGGTGCAGAATAAAGGGGGCTGACAGATGAAGTGGTAACTCAAGGAGGGAAAACACCCCACAGTCCTCTTCCAAGATGATGGGACCACTCCACTAACTAGTGTGTCAGAAGGGAATGGGCCAGGCCACCAAGATGATACATGAGTAGAAAAGAGGCAAAGAGAGGGAGAAAGGGGGGGGGGCGGGTGGGAGAGAGAAAGAGAGAGAGAGGAAGGTGGGGTAGACACAGAGTAAAGAATGTTTAAAAATACTTCTGCCAAAACCTATGTAAGGAAAAAGACAATTGAACTTGATACTAGATGACTTGGATTCTAGACCCACTCTTGCCATTTACTGTGTGATCTAGTGCAAGTGACTCCCTCTGAATCTGTTTTCTGCCTATGTCTGAAAATTCCTGTCAAGGATAAATGATATAATGGGTCGAATCATATGAAATTGTCAATGTGGTTCAGCCTAATATGTAGAAGTGCTTTAAATGCTATAAAATGCTTACAGTTTTGGAGGAAATATTGTTAACGTTATTGTCAAGTTGCCTCGTCTTCCACCACTGGAGACTCATCCCTGAAGGCTTCCTTAGGCTTCTATGATTCTATTATCCCCATACAAATATACCCAAAAGATAAACACTTTTAGCCATTTTCAGCTAGCACTTGATTAGAAATGAGCTGAGAGTCAGCTAAGAGCCGAGAGAACCATGAAGAAAGCAGCTATGAAAAGGTATGAAAAGTCAAGTGAATGGCTCTCCAGACCAGCTTTGCTTCTGCACGATGCCTCAACTCATGTTACATTTCGTTAATCGGCAGGTATAACCCCAAAGTGATCATCATCACCAGAACCCGAAGAATGCTCAGGCCTTCCCTAACTTCAGAAGGAAGTTCAAAAATTTGGTTCAACAAATGTGCATTATAAAATAGCATATTCGCAGATATTCACTAGAAGTGTCATAGTCATTAACATTTATAAAGAATTGAACACTTGACACCAACAGGAATATTTTCAAAGTAGATTTTTAGGTTTAGTTTGGGAGAAAATCTTTCAATGGCTAGAAATATTTTCTTTTCTTTACAAAATATTGTGGCTTTTTTCCCAATTTACCCCTCACTATGCCCTTGACTGTTGCTTTGTTACTTTGTAGTTCTTCTCAATTATGTCCAATTCCTTGACTCCGAGTTTGGCCAGAGAACTTGTTTTGGTTGTGTGATGCGTTCAGGGGGTTGAAATGTGTTGGTGTGGTGGAGAATGCACACTTGGGCCTCTACCATCACCAGTTAGCCCACCTGTCATAGGAGGAGGATCAGAGACATGGAGCAGGCTTCCCCAGCCATTGCAGAATAAAACAGAGCCATTCCAGGTGATGGGCAAACTCCTGAGCAAGAAGCAAATGTGTATAGCTGTATGCCATGCAGGTCTCGTGGTTGTTTTTCATGTAGCATTATTAGGGCAATAAACTAAACAATATTCCTGCCTCCTCCTCATAGTATCCTCTCTAACCCTTCCTGACACTTTTTATATATCCTTGGACTTTGTTCATTTGGGCATTGATTTTCACAAATTTGTGAGAAGTTTATCTCCAATTAAATGACTCTGTGGCTTCTTAGAAAAAATATGGATACTCTTTTTCAAAATGGTCAGGGTGAACCACGAACTCTGGCTTTGCTGGCTTTCCCCGTGTTTCAAAGCAATGTAGAATGGGAGCATGGAGCATACCTTGGCCGTCTCTTCTGCAGATATGGTCTAATTCTATTCTTTGGATTTCAGCTCAATGTGTATTGAGTTGCTATCCTGTACCAGGCACTAAGTATAGGCACGCAGTTTTGAATGATAAGAATTCACCAGGCAAATAAAAGGGAGGAAGAGATCTTGCAGGCAAAGATGGGGTACATAGCCCTATAAGTTCTGCAAATCTGAAATCTTTTGGTGTTGGTGGTACCTAAAATGTGAGAATAATTATGTGGGGTTCCGAGCAGAAGGGGTGTAGCCAGCCTCCAAGATGACTTCTGATGATTCTCACTTCTGGTATTTATGCCCTCTGGAGATCCCTCCCGCATTGCATCAGGGGTGGCCTGTGTGACCAATAGAATACTGTAGAGGTGCTTGTGTGTGACCTCTGAGACTAGATCATAAAAGACTAGGTCATAAAAGATACAAGAGACTGTTTTCTCTTGTATCACCCACTCTGGAGGAAGCTAGCCACTATGTTGTGAAGACATTCAACCCTATGGAGAGATCTGTGTG
This sequence comes from Avahi laniger, assembly GCA_963575035.1. Classification (NCBI taxonomy): domain Eukaryota; kingdom Metazoa; phylum Chordata; class Mammalia; order Primates; family Indriidae; genus Avahi; species Avahi laniger. Next base: position 7,020 of record CAUYSK010033079.1, read on the forward strand.
ATATAAAATCGAGGCATTTTGCCAACAGCCATCACCGACTTTCCAGCTATGTCAATGAGCCCTGGGAAGCACATTCTCCAGCCCAATCAAGTCTTCATTTGACTGTGGCTCTAACTGACACCTGGACTAAAACCTCATGAGAAACCCTGAGCTAGAACCACCCAGCTAAACCATTCTGTAATTCCTGACCTCCAGACACCATGAAATAATGAAAGTTTATGGTGGTATTGTCACTACATTTTATAATATGTCTCATTAATAGATCACTATATAGAGCCAAAGCTCAGATCTGTGCTGTTGAGTTTGCTCCACTATATCCCGCAGCTGGGGGCGGTCCCTGATGGGCATAACCTTTAACTGTATCACGGCACTGTGTGGAGGGCAGGTATGAAAAAGGTGAGACTGGAGGCAGGACAGAGAAGCAGTTAGGAGGTATAATCCAGGTGGGAAAAGATGAAGGCCTGACCTGCATCTGATGAGGATGTTTTGGGTGGAGGTGATGAGAAGGAACTGGGAGAAGTGAGAACTGACTGGATAGCTAGAAGGGGAAGGAGTGGACTGTGAGGACTCCTAGGTTTCCAGCATGGGTGACTGAGCAGGAGATGGACCACACAGCGCTGGGGAGACAGAAAGAGATGCAAACAGGGGCAGGAGAAATACTGAGTTCATTCCTGGATGTGTTGGGTTTGAGGTGCTTGTAGGGTATTCAGGTGAAGAGGTCTAGGCATGAAACTTCAGGCATCTGAAAAATTCTGCCCTTATAATAAAAAGGACCTACTTAATGAGCTCCAGACAACACAGCAGTGGATATCTTCGGTGCTGTACCTCAAACCAAAAAGAGAGCTGGCTTCTAGAGACTGCCACCTCCTTTAAGGCTACTGGGTGGGATTTCGGGTATGTGAATGCCTAGAAATAATAATAATAATAAACAGAATTTAGTCCATTCAGGAAGTCCTATTGGACAAAAATTACCTACGAGCATCTAGCTGGAGGTCTCTGCTGATGGTACCTCTTCTCCCATCCCATGTTGTGTATATTCTTCTAAATCAGTGGACCTCAACCATGGCTCCACATTCGAAGCACCTAGAAAATCTTATGAGGATGAAGTGGAATGGTTTAAAATTACCTGGAAAATGGCAGATGTTGGTTGTAGTCTTCTCCCTGCTTAAAAAGTGAAATTAGACCCTTACCTCTCTATCCTTTTTCCTGGATCCAAAAGGATCCTATCTGTGAAAGGGTTTTGTGAAATGCAAAACTTTATTCAAATGTAAATGATAACCTTTACCTTTAATTTCGTGAGAAGCCAAAGGTCTTTTTATTTTTATTTTTAGCTTTTTACTATGGAAAACATCAAAATACATAAAAGAATAACATGATAAGCCCCGAATAGACAGATCATTCAGCTTCCAAAATTATCAATTCATGGCCCATCTTATTTTATTTATACCCTTAGCCTCTACCCCTTCATTGAATTGTTTTTATCACATCATTCATAAATATTACAGTATGTAATATTCTTTATCTCCAAAAGATAAAGAACCCTTACAAAACATAGCCACAATACTATTAACATACCTAAAACACTTATCAATAATTTCTATATATCAAATGTCCACTCAGTATTCACATTTCTCTCACTGTTTGACTTTTCCTTTGTTCAAATTAGAATCCAAAAAAAGCCCAATTACTTCAATTGATATGTCTCCTCAGAGTCTTTTAATGTATAGATTCTTTCTCCATGTCTATTTTCCCCTTGTAATTCACTTATGGAATAAACCAGGTCATTTGTCCTTTAAACTTTTCATCAGTCTAGGTTTTACTGATTGCATCCTCATGAATTTTTCTTAAATGAACTATTTTCCAGATGTTTTACATTAAGAAAATTTGTGAAGATACTACAGAGAGTTCCCAAATACTCCTCCTAGTTTAACCTATAATTAGCAACTTACATTATTATAGAACATTTCTTACAATAATGGACCAGTATTGATATATTATTGTTAATCAAAGTCTATACTTTATTCAGGTTTCCTTAGTTTTTCTCTAATGTCCTGTTTCTGCTCCAGGAGACCACATTCCATTCAGTCATTGTCATGGCTGATCTTCATCTGTCATAGGCTCATCTTCATTGTGAGAGTTCCTCAGAACTTCATTGTATTTTACGACTGCTATAGACTGAATATTTTTGTTCCCCCCAAATCCCTAATCCCCAATGTGTTGGTATTTGGAGGTGGGCCTTAGGGAGGTGATTAGGTCATAAGGGCAGAGCCCTCATGAATGAGATTGTGACCTTATTAAAGAGACCCCAGGGAGCTCCCTCACCCCTTTTCACCTGTGAGGTTTCAGCAACAAGGTCTTCCAGGAATATGAAGTGGTCCCTAACCAGACATCAAATCTGCCAGCACCTTGATCTTGGACTTCCCAGACTCCAGAACTGTGAGAAATAAATTTTTGTTGTTTATAAGCCACCCAGTCTATGATATTTTTATTCCAGCAGCCCCAATGGACTAGACAATGACTAACAATTTTGAGGTTTACTGGTCAGGTATTTTGTAGAATGTTCATCCACTGGGATCTGTTTGATGCTTTTCTCAGGATTAGACAGGAGTTACGTCGTTTTGGGAGGAAAACCACAGACAAAAGTACCATTTTCATTACATCATATTAAGGGTACATTCTACCAACGTGACTTGTCAATGCTGATGTTGACCTTGATCACCTGAACAAGGTAGTGTTTTTCAGGTTTCTCCACAAAGTTACAATTACTGCCCCCTCCTCTTTCCACATTGTACTCCTTGGAAGGAAGTCACTGTATACAGTCCACATTTAAACAGTAGGCAGTTATGCTCCACCTCCTTGAGGATGGAGTAGCTACATATCAATAAATTATTTCCAGTTTTCCTGCATGGGATATTTTTTCTGCCCTAATTATTAATTTATTCATTATTAATTCATATTAATATGGACCTGTAGATATTTATTTTATACTTTGGGTTATAATTCAATACTACTTTATTTTGTTGCTCAGATTGTATCAGCTTTACTCATTGGGAGCTCCTTCACTTGATTCCTGGGTTGCTGTGCCCTTGACATACTTCCATCAATTTGGTTTCTTTCTTTTCCTTCTTTCCTTCCTTCCCTTCCATCCTCCCTCCTGCTCCTCCTTGCTTTGTTATATATTTTTTGTGCAACTCTGGCATGACAAGATGCTTTAGGCTCACGATGGGTATATTCCCTGCCCAGTCATTGAATCAGGCATTTATCCAAGGAGCTTTGGTTCTTTTTATTGGAAAACAGTGTTAGAAACCAAAATCTGGGCACTAGGTATGCCTGCTGTTACTGGGTTTTTATTGCTTCCAGGCCTACTCAGCTGACAGAGTAAGTAAATAAAAGTGTATACACTAACCTTGCATGTACACAAATCTATAAATGTTTCTATAAGTAACCACCTGTATCTATGTTAAGCAGAATATGAATTGATATTGATGTGTCCAACTCTAATCCACTACTACCTGGACCATTCTAGTTCCTTCTGATATTTTTTAAAAGTATTCCTTTGTATTTAATATGAATTGGTAGTTAGAATGAGATGAAAGTTCAATTTTTGGCAAGAATAATTGATAGGAGGTGTTGAGTTCTTCCATCAAGAGGTACATAATAACTGCCTGTCTTTTCCTGATGTTAGCAACCATAGATGATCATTTCATAGGATCTATTAATTCTTCACTGTTTAAAAAATGATAAAATTTTAATTGACTCCTTAACTTTCTTTGATTAGCTAGAATGCCTATAGGAGAAATTTTCCTTCATCAAATATTTGGTAGCTTTGAGATACAGTACATATAAAAAAAGACTGGATAAATGCTAAATTCCTTTCCTCATTATTTTTAAAATAATGAATTTGTTCCCTAGTATGCTCCAAGGCAGACCACCAAATTATTTTGTTTCTCATCACCATTGTGAACTTGAAGCAGCTCTATAGGAAAGGGTTCAGCCCTCTACCTCCAGTCTTGACTCCTGGACAATCTGCCTCATGACGATGGAATGTGGGATGATTGGTAGGGGTGGGGAGATAAGGCAGAGACAGAGAGGAATTTGAAAGGGAGGCAAGGCTGGAGGCGGTCTTGAAGGTTTCCATAATCATTCATCCAGAAAAAGCGCTGGTCTCAAAAGTAATTCCTGTATAGCAGTTGCCTTGGTTTTACAGTTTTTCATGTTGCCTTAGAAAGCTGAGACCATCTTTAAAAGCCTCCTCAAGCAACCAAGAAAGAAAGACCAGCTTGAAGCTCTGAAAAGGGCATGTTTGACTTTTTAAATCCTTAAAGATAGCCCTTCTAGGAGAGAAACCAAGTCACGATTGGAATGCCAGGGGAAGGGGAAAGGGGAAGGCACTAATTCTCCACTCTGGTTGTTTAATAGTCACCGGAAACTCATTTTAAAAACTACGAATGTCCCCACACCACCCCCAGACATTCTGATTCTATTGGTCTAGGCTTGGACCTGAAATAGGCAGTTTTTGTAAAGTTTTCATAAGCTTTGTGCAAGATGACTCTAATGTTAAACCAGGACCATTTCTAGGACCCCTTGAACTCTAGCAGGCTAATGGAAATTGTGTCACTCCTAAGCTCATCACCTTGATCCAGGTAGCTGATGATAGTAGATGCCATCTCTGCCCTGCAACTCAGAA
>CAUYSK010033081.1:0-45143 GCA_963575035.1 Avahi laniger
ATGCCCGGCTAATGTTTTCTATATATTTTTAGTTGTCCGATTAATTTCTTTCTATTTTTAGTAGAGGCGGGGTCTCGCTCTTGCTCAGGCTGGTTTTGAACTCCTGAGCTCAAACAATCCGCCCGCCTCGGCCTCCCAGAGAGATAGAATTACAGGCGTGAGCCATTGCGCCCAGCCTAGGAGAACATTTTTAAAAATAGATTCTGTATGATGAAAGGGAAAGTATGCATAAGGCGCTTGTGCTTCATCGAAAAACAATGGTCATCTGGAGAAAAGCACTGATCCAACTGAGTTTTCGAGTACACTTGATCACTTTTTTTTCCCATGGAAATTTACTTGGAAGAATGACTAGCACACAAGCAATGGCTATTCACACTGTGGTATCTGGCACATATTTTCTCAAAAATTAGCAAAGTGATCTAGTCATCTCAAGGAAAACAACTATGTGATAGCATTTGTATCCCATGATAAATTTGAACTTTCAAGGAGAAATTAGAATCTTGGAAAATCTGTCTGCCAACATGAGCTTAACAGCTTTCCAATACCTACAGATATTTCTAATGAGACTGGTGGTGATAGCCATGATTGTAAGTTTTGATATTGTATAGTGAAATGTGTCAAGATTTGGAAGATCTGCATAACTCAATGAACCAAGATTCCATTGAGCTATTCCCTAATGAATGATGCACAGACACAAGATCCATTAAAAGTGCAAAACAGACCCACGGGTGTTTTTATGTAACAAAGTATGAAAAATTCAGTATTATAATTTCAGATTCCACATTGCAACTAACCTTTAAAAAATGACCATTTTCAAATTTTGGTGGTATCAAAAAAAATATCCACAATTATCTGAGGTGGCTATTAGAATATTACTGCCTTTTTCAACTATATATCTATGTGGGGCTGGATTTTCTTCAGATACTTCAACCAAAATAATATATCCTACCAGATTGAATATAGAAGCAGATATGAGAATCCAGCTATCTCACACCAGACAATGCAATTCACAAAAAATGTAAAAATAATGCCACTCTTGTCACATAATTTTTTTTGCCTTGTAAAAGATCACTGTTTTTCATGAAAACATGCTATTTTGTTAACATGTAATTGATTTATTATATTTCTTTCTCTCTCTTTTTTTTTTGAGTCTTGTTCTGTCACCCAGGCTGGGCCTCATCACTGCTCATTGCAACCTTGAACTCCTGGGCTCAAGCAATCCTCCTACCTCAGTCTCCTGAGTAGCTGGGACTACAGGCATGCGTCACCATGCCCAGCTACTTTTTTTATTTTTTGTAGAGATGAGGTCTTGCTCTTGCTCAGGCTGGTCTTGAACTCCTGGCCTCAAGCAATCCTCCCACTTCGGTCTCCCAGAGTGCTAGGATTACAGGTGTGAGCCACCACACCTGGCCTGATTTATTATTATTTCTAAATGAAGGAATATTTTTAAAATTTGTTTTAATTTCAAATATGGTAAATATTGATAGGCATACCCACATTAAAAAAAAAAGCTCTTGGTATACTCAATAACTTTTAAGAGCTTAAAGAGGTATGGCGGTCAAAATGTTTGAAAACTGCTGTTGTATAGCATTTCCAACACACTGAAGCATTCTAAGAAAAGGAAAACCAAAGTTGGATTATAGGATAAATGAATATCACTTACTGCAAAAATGCCTCATTTACGGCATCAAAGAACTCAGGCCAGAGGATCTCCTGATATTCATGTCCATGGTAGATGAGCAGAGCCTCCACCAGGGGTTCAACATCTGGCAGAGTAACAAGTGGGACACAAACTCGTGACAGGGACGTTACTCGTTCAGGAGCCATTCTATGAAAGAAATAAAATAAAATCTTCATGCTGAAAGGTCAATGACAGGTCACCTGTTTTGCCCCTAACGTAAGGAGAAGTACTCTAACACCCGTCTATGAACTCTTCTCTTTTAATCAATTCTCTAGGAAGAAACCCTTTAGCTGCCATTCCCATTTCAATATCGCTCACTGTCAGGACTTTGTTCGGTATAACTATCTACAGACACCTCCAACTTGCCATGCCCAAAACAGACCTCTTGAATTCCTTTCCCGAAAGTTCTCTTTCCCTAGTGCTCTCTACCTTATTTGCTCAGGCCCAAACCCTGATTCCTCCCTTTCTCTCAAGCCCCTTACCTGATCCAGCAGTAAATACTGTCAACTCATCTGACCTCTTCTCAACACTTCCATTACTACCCTCCACCACTGCCAAGCCTAGATTATGGAGTGGCCTCCTGTCTTCTTGCTCCTGCACTCATTCCTATGGCTTATGATCAGAACAGTTCCAGCAACTCTTTAAAAACTCAGATCACGTCACCTGTCTGTTCAAAGTCTTGCCATGGCTTCCCACATCATGCAGAGAACAAGCAAAGTCTTACACTGGCCCCCAAGGCCTTCCATGGTGGGCCACCTTCTATTTCATTGGCTTCATCTCCTTCCACTCCTCCCTTCGTCTGTTCTACCTCCAACTGCTCCAAATAAGGTCCTGCTGTTCATTCTGCCTGTGACACATGGCTAGCTCCCTCATTTCACACAGGCCTTAGCTCAAGGGTTGCTTTGTGAGGTCTTCCCTGATCATCCCACATCAATGTACTGTCCACCATGTGCGGCAATTTAAATTTAAATGAATTAAAATGAAATAAAATTAAAAATCTAGTTCCTCAGTTGCACTAGCCACATTTCAAGTGCTCATTTGAGCTACATGAGGCAGTGGCTACAGTGTGAGTGCAAATTCACAGGATGTGTCCGTTCCCATGGAGAGCACCACTGGATGGCAGAGCTTCAAGCGCTCTCTCACCCTCGCTCCGCTTTCTTCATTCGCACTTTTCACCGCCTGACCTGTGAGGTATTTCCTTGTATCTTGCTCATGGTCTGTTTCCTCCTACAGGCACTTTTTTCCACTTTGCCCACTGCTCTATTCCTTGCACCTTGAGACAACTCCTTAACACACATTACATGCTCAAGAACTACACAGTAAATGAATTAGAGATTAATAAAATGAAAGTTCTGGGCGTAGGCTATTAGGTTCTTTCTAGATATGTTCATATATAATCATAAATTTAGAAATTTGGTCTTGTGTTTAGTGAAACACAAGTGGTACCACAATATAGAACATATAGCTGTTCCTAGTTTTTTTAAAAAAACTTGCTGCCTATTAGAAAATATGTATGTTATACTACTTGCGTAAAAAGGAATGAAAATATGTATGTTCTGTAATTTAACAATGTATCTATTACTAGGCACTGAGGCTGCTTCTAATGTTTCACCATACCAAGGCTGCAGTGGTATCCTTGCACGTCCCTAGCTGTGTCCTCATGAGTACCTGCATATTAAATTGTCTTTCAAAAGACTGTACCAATTTACTTTTGCACCCTTGCCAATGATATTATTGTTTTTTTTTTTTTGCTAAATTGGTGGATAAAGATTGTTATTCCATTGCTTTAATTTGCATTTTCCTGATAACTTGTGAGACCTAGTAATTGTTACCCACTTGCATTTCTTCTTCAGAGAATTTGTTTTTAAATTAGTGTATGTTTGTCCTATTCATTCATTTAATGAATATTTTTTGATCCCTTACAATAGTCAAAATTCTGTTTGAGGTGTTCATGATACAGGAGCAAAGATGACAAAGCTTAGTAAGGGAGAGAAACAATAAAATGCCAGATGATATTAAGTGTCATGTTGAAAAGTAAAATACATTGAGGGGTTAAGAAGTGCCAGGAATTTACTGAGAAGGTGACATTTGAGCAGAGATGTAAAGGAAGTATATGAACAAACCACGTATCTAGGAGAAAAACGTTGTAGGAAGATAAAAAGCAAATGCAAAGGTCCTGAGTATCTGAATACAAGGATGCCAAGGTGGCTCAACCACAGTGAACGTGGGTAGAAGAAGTCAGAGAAGCTTTTGTAGACCACTGTAGGAGGCTTGCATATTCTTTTTTTCTTTAACTTAGACTTTACCTTTATCAAATTTACAGATGCAACTATAAACAGTCAAATAGTTCTTCAAAGCTTATGAAAATAGCAGCTTTTGAAAGAGCACTCCCACCCCCATTTTCTGATTTCCATAGAGAACCACTTTCGACCCTAACTAATTCTTTAGTAGTTCATTCAGTGCATTGTTCAATGAAAACTACAACATTGAATTTGCAGTGAGACATCCACCAGATTATGGAGAAAAAAGAACTCTGGGATGTTTCTGATGAGAACATAGACAAATTGGCACAACCTCTTTGGAGAACAATTGTTAGTACCCTGCTACTATTTCCTCCTATAGGCTAAGGAGACTTAAACAAAACTGTTTGTAAAGGGTAGATTCAATTTTGCTGAACATTTCTGCAGAAATGAATAAATGATTATTTATTTACAGAATGGAATGTTATATGACAGTTTAAATGAACTAGACCTATAGTATCCAAATATAAATCTCAAAAATATAGTAATGAATGAAGAAGGCAAGTTGCAAAAAAATTCCACAATATGCCATTACTTATGTAGTTTTAAAACACTCACAGCAGTACATATATATATGAAGTAAAGTCTGAAGACTAAACTCTCCCATCCAAGTACTAGCCAGGCCTGAGCCTCCTTAGCTTTTGAAAAGGACTAAACTCTGATCTTTTTCTTTTGTCCAAATTCCTTTTTCTAAGGGGGCCTGGTGAGTCACGCCGACAAATGATAATATCTCAGTAAATGGGTTTGTATGATGGGGTTTACTTCCTTACCTGATCCTGGTATAGCATCACATGGAAGATAGAAGACCCTTATCTTAACTCAACCATTCCTTTCCACTGATTCCTGGCCTTTTGGACAAAGCCAGACTCTTTCAGCCAACTGTCAACTGAAGAATCCCTAAATTCACCTATAACTTATAAGTCCTGATTCTGAGATGGCCCACCTTTTCTGGCTCAACCAATGTATGCCTTCCATGTATTGATTTATGACTTTACCTGTAATCCCTGTCTCCCTAAAATGTATAAAACCAAACTGTAACCCAGCCACAGCGAGTCCATTTGCTCAAGGCTTCTTGGGTGTGGCTCTGGGTCATGGTCCTCAAATTTGGCTTAGAATGAACCTCTTTAAACTATTTTACAGAGTTTGGCTTCTTTTTCATTGACAAGTGTTAAAACATGACAGGAAGAATCTACGTCAATTTCTTGAATGTACTTACTCCAGGGGAGGGGAAGGAGAAATGGAATGGGAGAAGGATGCTTCAACTGTAATTTAAATATTTTATTTCCTTAAAAAGATCAAATATAAATATTAATAGAATGATAGCATTGTAAAATCTGAGCAATGGACATGCAGTTTTTCTATATGTCTTACATATTTTATAATTAAACTTTTAAAAACTAAAATACAATGTTACCTAGTAAATAAAATACTAAAAATGAAAAGATGATAGTTATAAAAAAGGAGTTATTTCCTGGCTCTGGTTCTTATTTCCAAAATAGCAAGAGTAGCTCATGAAAAACCTATCACCTCTAATAAGCCTGAGATTGCTTAGTACTTATTTTTCTCTGGAGTATTTTTTCCCTTTATTTATATCTGTTTATACTTTTTTCATGATTTATACCAGTCTCTTTTCAGACTGTTGCTGTAGAATTATTTGCACTTTTCATTTTCTCACCTTTGGACAGGAGAAGACAGTTCAAAAAAGCATATAAACTCTCCTGATCACAATTAGCAGTCTGCTGGGTGATATCAGCTGATACGCTTTTTATAGCTTAAAAACTTCCCTTTGTGCGAGATTCTGCCATTTTGGAAGCAGCTTCACTCCCCAATTCATAATTGTTTCTTTGTTAAGGATGTTTGTTTTTCAAAAACAACATGGACAAATTCCCTGACACAGAGGAAAGTCCACTAAAGGATGTCCATGCTGGTACCTGGCTGGCAAGAGCAGCAGGGATAAAATGGCAATGAAGTTGGTTAGCAGTTTAGGTATTCCTAGTCAAAGCAAATCTATCATATAATTAGAAAAATTCTTAACTGAATTTACCAAGCATTCGAGATGCCTGTACTAGCAGAATGTCCCCTGGAAACTGACACATCTGGTACATTTCTAGTTTGCTCTATTGAATGATGTTTACCAGAGAGTCTTTTCTTTAAAGAATTTAGAATTAGAAAACATAGTATAAATTTTTTCCAGGTACTTTTCTGAATGTGTTGAGCCCATATATAGTTTTTGGATTGAGTTCATTTATACCTATTAGAAGACTGAATTTAAAAAGCAATCTGATGTGTGACATGCTCTTTGAGTCTCTTAATGAACTTTTCTGTTCAGTATCCAGAAAAGAACTTGGACCTCTAAAAGCTTGTGTGAGACTCAGAACTCTTAAGTCTACAGTTCTCTGGTGAATTATAAATTCAACCAAATATGTTTTCTTGTCTCAAGCAGAATGATTTCATGAAACCAGGTAGTGATAACATTCGAAAGACAGCTGCCAAACATGCTGGAGCCATTACAGTTGCTGCAGTCACTAGTTACAATAATATTTAAGATATGTATCATAATACTACATAACTTTCTCCTACATATCTGAAGTTACCTGTACATTTTTAAGATGTACAAATCAAAAAAGTTGAATCAGAATACGGCATAGCGGGCAAACTGCTTGCTTAAATCCAGGATATTCCCATCCATTTATGAATCTGAGTTTTATCATTCCTTTCCTTTCACTGGTGTGACTTCAAATGTTCAAGCAGCCAAAAACACTCAAACTTAAGTACTGTAATGCTATGCTATTTTGCTGTTTTTCTCCTTCTAAAAGGCATCTATACATATATTTTATTTCACTTTTCACCACTTGAATGTTTGAAGTTCATTTCTAAAGATTCAAAAGCCTCATAAAAATATAGACATTGATCTCATAAATTCAGATGCACAGATTGTCAGAGGAACAAAAAAGTTGGAAAACCGGCTTAGTTTCCTTTCACATTATTTTTAGAGGCCTGATAAATGGTGTTGTCATAGCATTTTAAATAGAGTTTCACTTGCCACCAAGTAAAATCAACAATTCAGTGACAGAATGTTTAAATTCTACCCTGTTCTTTGCTACAAACTGTCTAGAAGGAGCGACATTCTGAGCATTGTCAGTTTATCCTGTTGTCCTACGGTTTGCTGCAGATGGTTTGGAAGCTACAGCACAACCACACAGGAAGTATGTTCCCAGCAGTATATGGTTACCGTCGAGCCTTCTGCAGTTGAATTCTTGTGCAGAAATCATTTGGAAGTGCTGCTCTGGCGCTCAGTCAAGACTTAATGCTTAGCGTAATCCAGTCTGGAAAGTGTTGCATAACTCTCCACTTGAACTTGGATCTCTATGCTCTGACAAGCTTCAGAGCAAAAAAGGAGCCATAAAGGCCATGAGCACCTTGAAGTCCTTTGGAAGGTTATCAGTTGGTCTGGGTTTTGGTAGACCCAAGAACTATGTTTACATGAGACTTTAAAATTTTTCAGGAAAATTATTTTGGATCTTTTTCAGCCTAATTAGCAGATACAATCTGTAGCCATGAGCTTCAGTGTTTGATAAATGTCCTCAGTGCCACAGTCTTTCTACCCATCCAGTCACCAGTGATAGTCTCTAACTCTTCTCATTCTCTCTTTTCAGATAAAGAGAAAAAAGTTGCACTTACAGGTCTTTTAGAGAGAAGGATCAACGTGTCAGGGCTGGCAGGCAAGACTGCCGTCTGCTTACTTCTTTATTTCAGACTCTGGATGAGTGATGCACACACACTGCTCTCAGGCCTACCCTTCAATTGCACAAACATCCATCCAGCCCTAACTCTATGCAAAATATCCTGCCAGGCTCCGTGCAAAATACACACTTAAAAAGCATCCTTCATCACACACGTGTGTGCACGCACACGCACTCACACATACACACACACACACCCCCGCCTCTCCCATCCTACCCAGTAAGCTCATATATTCTATTCCAAAAATAAAAGATATTTACAACTCAAGCTAAATGTGTCTTTTTGTTAACCCCTTAGATGATGGATTGTAAGATACATTAATTAATTTTAGATCTAAAACCACCAAGGTGGTGAGTTAAAGAATGATGATAGAGCATTATGGAAGGTAAGTATTATCAAAGGGATCTCTGCCATTTAGGCAAGTGGTAAAGAATGAGAAGTGAATTTTATAAAAGGTGAGTATTTGAGGAGAAAACACAAACTGTTCACCCCATAAGAACAGATCACTTTGTGTAGTTCAATAAAAAAAATTATCTCCATGAGAATTCACTACTGATTATCAAGAAAATAATACAGCTAAACTATAACACTTTATAGGAATTCATCAACAAAAATAAAAACCTTAAATACAATTCTGTCATGCCACCTTAAAATATTCAGATTGCTACTAGGGACTAATATCTAGTTCTGGGAAATGCTACTAAAGAAGTAGTGTAGAGCAGCATTTCTCAGACTTTAGTGTACATAAGAAACATCTGGAAAGATGTTAAAAAAAAAAATTCCTTGGTTTCTCCCCCAGGGATGCTGATGCTGCTGATTCCAAGGACTACACTTTGGAATAGTTCTGGTGTAGAGAACGTCTATAGATCCTGAGGACTAAAATGCAAGACCTACGAAGAATGGTAATTCTCATAATCTAGTAAACAGAAAATAAGAAAATGTAACATAAGAGATGGAATCAAGTGATGAAGTAAGCACATAAATGTCCTAGCATTCACACTATACTTCCAACTCCTAGAAATGATGGGGAGAATTTTTACAATTAAATATAAAAAACTATAAAACAGAGGAACTTTTGGTGATCCGCAAATTATAAGAAAAGCTTGAAATTGCAAGTAGGTGGGATCTTTTTTTGAAGGAAAATATCACAGCCCCAAAGCTTGCAAGAGAGGACCACTCTCTTACAGTCACATTGGGAGTGAATCCAAGGACCAGGAGGCAACCTAGCAGCCAACAAGACAATTTCTTAGGCTCTTGCAATAACAGCAGCCAGCTGCCTAGGCCTTCATAAACACTTCCTTCTTATCCACTGCTCCCAAGCAAAAGACAACAGAAACGTCCCGTCTCCAATAGGAAGGAGGGAGTCTTGGGAGGAGAAGAAAGCACCCCCAGGAAATTTGGGAGGGCTCTAATGCTCAGAATACAACTGATTAGCAATCCCAACCAACACCACATTCTGATCTTCCCCACAAATACTGGAGGCAGGCTACAGTAAACAGAGCACTCATGGAGAGGGGCTAATGGAGAAACCCAAATTCCAGTAAGATCAATTTGGTCTCCAAAGCGGTTGGGCCTATTTATTTATGTTCACATCAGCAACACCCTAGAGTTCACAATAATCTGATGGCTATCTCACTAATGTAGTTTACATTTTCTTGAAAATAGGAATTTGAAGAATTTGTGGTAAAAAAACAAAACCCACCTAATATAAAATTTACCGTCTTAGCCATCTTAAAGTATACAGTGTAGTAGTGTTAATTATATGTCCTTGTGCAATAGATCTCTAGAACTTTTACATCTTGCAAACTAAAACTCTATACCCATTGAATCAACTCCCATTTTCCCCTTCCTCCTATCCTCTCGCAACCATTCTACTTTGTTTCTAAGAGTTTGAATACTTTAGATACCTCATATAAATGGAGTCATGCAGTATTTGTCTTTTGTTACTAGTTTATTTCACTTTGCATAAGGTCCTCAAGGACATTTTGTCCATGTTTTGGTATATAACAGGATTGCCTTCTTTTTTAAGGCTGAATAACTTTCCATTGTCTCTATATACCACACTTCATCTGTTCATTCATGATGGGCACATCCCATCATGGGTTGCTTCCACCTTTTGGCTCTTGTGAATAATGCTGCAGTGAACGTGGGTGTGCAAATATCTCCTAGAGATCTTGTTTTCAATTCTTTTGGATATATGCACAGAGTGGGATTGCTGGATCATATGGTAATTCCATTTTTAATTTTTAAAGGATCCCCCATACCATCTTCCAGAGTAGCTGCACCATTTTACATTACCACCAACAGTGCACAAGGATTCCAGTTATTCCACATCTTCACCAAAACTAACTTCCTTCCTCCCTCCGTTCCTTCCCCGCTCCCTTCCTTCCCCCTCCCTCCCTTCCTTCCTTCTTTTTGAATACTGGCCATCCTAATGGGTATAAAGTGATATCTTACTGTGGCTCTAATTTACATTTCCCTGATGATTAGTGATGATGAACATCTTTTCAGATGCTTATTGGTCATTTGTATATATTCTTTGGAGAAATGTATATTAAAGTTGCTTGCCTATTTTTAATTGGATTAGTTGGGTTTTTTGTTGTTGTTGTTGTTGACTTCTAAGGGTTCTCCGTATATTCTTGATATTAAGCCCTTATCCAGATATATGGTTTGCAAATATTTTTTCCCATTCCATAGGCTGTCATGCAATCTGCTGTTTCCTTTGCTGCACAGAAACTTTTAAATTTGATATAGTCCTATTTGTCTACTCTTGCTTTTCTTGTCTATGCTTTTGGTGTCATAGCCGAAGCATCATTGCCAAATCTGATGTCATGAAGCTTTTCTCCTATACTTTCAGGTCTTACATTTAGGTCTTTAATCTATTTTGAGTCAGTATTTGTACACAATGTAAGGTAAGGGTCCAAGTTCATTCTTTTGCACATGTATATCCAGTTTTCCCAGCACCATTTATTGAAGAGATTATCCTTCCCCAATCTTATAACCATGGCACCCTTTTCAAAGATTACTTAATCATATACGTGAGGATTTCTGGGCTCTCTAGTATGTTACATTGGTCAATATGTCTGACTTTCTGCCAGTACCATATCATTTTGATTACTGTGGCTTTGTAATATATTTTGAAAAAAGGAAGTGTGAGGCCTCCACCCTTTTCTTTCTCAAAACTGTTTGGCTATTTGGGGATACTTTAAGATTCTATATAAATTTTAGGATGATGGTTTCTATTTTTTAAAAAAAAAACATTTGTATATTGATAGGAATTACACTGAATCTATAGATTGCTTTGGGCAGTATGAACATTTTAAAATATTAAGTATTTCCCAGCCTGAGCAAGAGTGAGACCCCGTCTCTACTAAAATTAGAAAGAAATTAATTGGACAACTAAAAATATATAGAAAAAATTAGCTGGGCATGATGGCGTATGCCTGTAGTCCCAGCTACTCGGGAGGCTGAGGCAGGAAGACTGCTTGAGCCCAGGAGTTTGAGGTTGCTGTGAGCTAGGATGATGCCACAGCACTCTAGCCTAGGCAACACAGTGAGACTCTGTCTCAAAAAAAAAAAAAAAAAAAAAATTAAGTATTTCAATCCATGAACATGGGATGCCTTTCCATTTATCTGCATCTTCTTTAATTTTTTTTAGCAATGTTTATAGTTTTCAGTGTACAAGTCTTTGGCCTCCATGGTTAAGCTTTATACTTAAAACTAAATATTTTATTCTTTTTGATGCTATTTTAAGTGGAATTCCTTTTTTTAATTTCCTTTTTGAATTGTTCATTGTTAGTGCATAGAAATGAAGCTGTTTTTTGTGTGTTTATATTATATCCTGCAACTTTGCTTAATTATTAATAGTTTATTAGTTCTAACAGTTTTTTGTGGAATCTTTTAGGGTTTTTACACATAAGAGCATGTCATCTGTGAACAGAGATAAAATTACTTCTTCCTTTCCAATATCAATGTCTTTTCTTTTTCTTGCCTAATTGTTCTGGTAAAGATTTGTAGTAGTACTACATAGAATATAAGTGGTAAGAGAGGATAAGGATATCCTTGCCTTGTTCCTGACCTTAGAGGGAAAACTTTCAGTTTTTCACCATTAAATATGATCTTAACTATGGGTTTTTCAAATACTGCCTTTACTATGTTGAAGTAATTTTCTTCTATTCCTAACTTGCTGAGTGTTTTATCATAAATGGGTGTTGAATTTTGTCAAATGCTTTTTTTTGCATTAATTGAGATGATCATGTGGTTTTTGCTCATCATTCTACTGATATGGTGCATTACATTGATTGAATTTGGTATGCTGAACCATCTTTGTATTCCAGAAATAAATTTCACTTGGTTATGATATATAATCCTTCTAATGTACTGTGGAATTGAGTTTGCTAGTATTTTGCTGAGGATTTTTGCATCAAGCTTCATGAAAAATATGTCTCTTTTCTTGTAGTAGCATTGTTTGATTTTGATGTCATGATAATGCTTGCCTCATAAAATGAGTTTGGAAGTGTTCTCTCTTCTTCAGCTTTTTGGAAGAATTTGAGAAGGACTGATGTTAATTCTTCTTTAAATGTTTGATAGAATTCTCGAGTGAAGCCATCCTGTCCAGGGTTTTTCTTTGTTAGAAGGCTTTTCGATAACTGATTCAATCTCCTTACTAGTTATAAGTCTGTTCAGATTTTTTATTTCTTCATGATTCAGTCTTGTAGGCTGTGGGCTTCTAGAAATTCATTCATTTCTTCTAAGTTATACAATTTGTTGCCATATAATTGTTCATAGTAGTCTCTTGTGATCCTTTTTATTTTTGTGGCATCAATTGTAATTTCTCTTCTTTCATTTCTGATTTTTGTTATTAAAGTCTTCTTTTTTCCCCGACTTAGTATAGCTAAGGGTTTGTCAATTTTGCTGATCTTTATAAAAACTCAACTCTTAGTTTCGATTTTTTCTATTCTCTATTTTGTTTATTTCTGCTCTAATCTTCATTATTCTCTCCCTTTTTCTAACTTTAGTTTTAGTTTGTTCTTTTTGTAGTTCCCTAAAATGTAAAGCCAGGCTGCTGATTTGAGATCTTTCGTCTTTATTAATGTAGGCATTTACCACTATAAAATTCCCTATTAGTACTGCTTTTGCTGTATTCCATTTTTCATATGTTGTGTCTACATTTTCACTTGTTTCAAGTTATTTTATACATTATTTGTGATTTCTTCTTTGACCCATTGGCTGTCTAAGAGTGTGTTAATTTCCACATATTTGGGAATTTTCCAGTTACTGCGGTTGAAAAAATACTTGGTATGATTTCAGTCTTCTTAAATTTATTAAAACTTGTTTAGTAGCCTAATATGAGCCTATCCTGGAAAATGTTCCATGTGCGCATGAGAAGAATGTGTATTCTACTGTTATTGGGTGGAGTGTTCTACATATGTCTATTAAGTCCAACTGGTCTATAGCATTATTCAAGCTGTTTTCTTACTAATCTTCAGTCTGATTAATCGATCCTTATTAAAAATGAGATATTGAAATCTCCTATTATTATTGTGTTACTTTCTATTTCTCCCTTCAATTCTATCAATGTTTGCTTCATATATTTTGATGCTATGCTATTCATTATAATTGTTATATCTTCCTGGTGAATTGATTCTTTTGTCATTATATAATCTTCTCCTTTGTTTCTTGTGACAGTTGTCTGATGTAAGTATGGCTACTCTTACCCTCTTTTGGTTACTATTTGTGTGTTGTATCTTTTTCCATCTTTTTACTTTCGGATTATGTATGTCCTTATATTTCAAGTGGGTCTCTTACAGACATCATATTGTTGGATCTTATTTTCTTATTCATTTAGCAATTCTATGTCTTTTGAATGGGAAGTTAAATACCTGTTAAATTAAAGTAATTATTGATAGGGAAGGACTATTTCCATTTCATTAATTGTTTTTTATATATTGTGTGGTTTTGTTCCACTTTTCCTATCTTGTTCCCTTTCTTTTTGTTTCATGCTTTGTAGTGACATGCTTTGATCCCCTTCTCATTTTCCTTTGTGCGTCTCCTACAACTATTTTCTGTGTTGTTACCGTGTGGATTACATAAAATATCTTAGAGTTATACCAACCTATGTTAAACTGGTAAGAAGTTAATTTCAATCACATACAAAAATAATACTCATTTACATCTCCTCCCCACTTCATGTGACCAATGTCATAATACATCTTATATTTTGTATCTATTAAAATAGTTTTTATAGTTTTCTTATGCTTTTATAAGTTCTATACCAGAATTAAAAATGATTTATGTACAGTCAACCCTCTGAAAATGGGGTTTCTGCATCCATAGACTCAACCAAGCAAGGATCAAAAACACAGTATTTGCAGGATTTGCAACTCACAGATACAGAGGGTCAACTGTTTGTATCTACAGGTTCCACATGGTTGACTGCAGGACTTGAGCATGTGCAGATTTTGGTATCTGTGAGAGATTCCTGGAAACAATCCCCTGTGGATACTGAGGGATGACTGTATTACCATCAAAGTATTATGGAATTTTGTATTTGTTTATATATTTATCTTTACCAGAGAGCTTTATATTTTTGTGTGTTTTCATGTTGCTGTCTAGTGTCCTTTCAACCTGAAGGATTCTCCTTAGCAATTTTTGTAAGGCAGGTCTAGTGGTGACGAACTCCCTCAGTTTTGTTTATCAGGGAAGATCTTTTTGTTTTGTTTTGTTTTTGTTTTTTGTTTTTTTTGAGACAGAGTCTCATTCTGTTGCCCAGGCTGAAGTACAGTGGCATCATCACAGCTCACTACAACCTCAAACTCCTAGGCTCAAGCAATCTTCCTACCTCAGCTTCCCAATTAGCTGGAACTATAGGCATGCAACACCATGCCCAGCTAATTATATATATATTTTTGGTAGAATTGGGGGTCTTGCTAGGTAGCCCAGGCTGGTCTTGAACTCCTGGCCTCAAGCTATCCTCTCACCTCAGCCTCCCAAAGTACTGGGATTACAGGCGTAAGCCACCATGCCTGGCCTTCTCCTTCGTTTTTGAAGGACAATTATACAATATTCTTGGTTGGCAGGTCTGGTCTCCCCCACTATTCTTTGAATATATATCATCTCACTCCCACCTGGCCTGTAATATTTCTACTAAGAAATTCACTGATAATCTTATAGGACCTTCCTGGTATGTGACATGTCACTTTTTTTGTTGTTGTTTTCAAGATGCTGTCTTTGTTGTTAACTTCTGACATTTTTATGTGTCTTGGTGTGAGTCTCTTTGGGCTCATCCCAGTTGCAGTCCTTTGAGCTTCTTGAATTAGGATGTCTAATCCCTTCCTCAGATTTGGGAAGTTTTCACCATTATTTCTTCAGATAAGTTCTCTGCCTCTTTCTTTGTCTCTTATTTTAGGATTCCCATAATGTGTATATTGTTTTACTTGATGTTGCTCCATAAGTCCCTTAGAATTTCTTCACTTTCCTTCATTCTTTTTTCTTTTTGTTCCTCTGATGTGATAATTTCAATTAGCCTGTCTTCAAGTTTTTTTGATTCTTTATCCTGCTTGATCAAGTCTGCTGTTGAACCTCTCCAATCAATTTTTCAATTCAGTTACTGCATTCTTCAGCTCCAGAGTATCTGGTTTTTTGTTTATAGTTTCTATCTCTGTTGACATTTTCGTTCTATTTATGCATTGTTTTCCTGATTTCATGTAGTTGTTTATCCATATTCTCTTGTATTTCACTGAGATTCCTTAAGACAACTATTTAGAATTCTTTGTCAGGTAATTCTTAGATCTGTTTCTTTAGGGTCAGTTTCTGGAGGTTTATAGGATCCTTTTATTTGGCCATGTTTTCCTGTTTTGTGCATCTTGGTTTTTTTGTTTTTTGGGTTTTTTTTTTTTTTTTTTTGCTGTTTTGTGCATTTAAAAAAGCCATTTCTCCCAGTCTGTATGGACTGGCATTGTACAAAGGAAGACCTTCACCAATCAGCCCATCTAGAGATTTTGGGGAGTCCCTCAAGTCTTTTCCAACCATGTGTCTTCTCTGGGCTTGTGCATGTAATTTCCTAATTAGAGAGACTTTTCAATTTCTTTTTCAAGAGGTTGTAATTTCTCCATCCCTCTAGTGTCTGTTTGTGGTACTGCAGGTTCTCTAGTGCTGCAACAAGGCTGCTTAGTTCTCTTTTGTTCTTCATAACTTTCCGTGCATCCAAAGTATGCCAATTCCCTGTAAGTGCTGCAAGTTAAGCAAGACAGAAACCAGTCCCTCTGGTAGTCCCTTAAAAAGCCAGAGCATTGGGTGTACATTCCACTTCTCTCTTTCCCTTCCAAGAGAGAAGCCTTGAGCTGGGTGCTTTCTCCCAATCTTGCTGAGCTGTGCCATCCTCCATATGCAGCTCTATCCGGTCTCTGGTGCTGCAACAAACTGCTAAGCTTTGTTTTGTTCTCTGTGACCCCAAGGAAAACAAAGTAGTCTCTCTTTACCCACAGTTTGCTTTTCATGGTTTCAGTTATCCATGGTCAACCACAGTCTAAAAATAAATGGAAAATTCCAGAAATAAACAATTCATAAGTTTTAAATTGTGTGCTGTTCTGAGTAGCGTGATGAAATTTCATGCCATCCCACTCTATATTGCTCAGGACATGAATCATCTCTTTGTCCAGCACATCCATGTTGTATATGCTATCTGCTGCTAATCACTTAGTAGCCATATCGGTTATAAGATCAATTATCACAGTATTGCTATGCTCATGTTCAAGTAACCCTTATTTTACTTAATAGTAACTCCAAAGTGCAATAGTAGTGATACTGGAGATTCAGATATGCCAAAAAGAAGCTGTAAAATGCTTCCTTTAGGTAAAAAAGGAAAAGTTCTTGATTTAATAAGGAAAGAAAAAAAATCATATGGTTACATTGCTAAGACCTATTGTAAGAATGAATCTCCTATCTGTGAAATTGTGAAGAAGGAAAAAGAAATTTGTGGTGGTTTCGCTGTCACACCTCAAACAGCAAAAGTTACAGCCACCTTGCGTGATAAATGCTTAGTTTAAGATGGAAAAGGCATTAAACCTGTGGGTGGAAGACATAAAAAGAAACATGTTATGACTGACAAAAATTGGGCTCAGTATTATCTGTGATTTCAGACATCCACTGGGTATTTTGGAATGTATCCCCTGCAGATAAGGGGAGACTACTCTATGCCAGCGCCCGTCAATGTTCCAACTCAGACAAGACAGCAAGTTCCTCGGACAGCCCCCGAAAAGCTAGAACTGTGGGTGGATATGCCCCTCTTCTTTCCCGGCCAATGGAGATGCTACAAGTTCAATTTTTTCTCCCAATCTCACCAAGCTGTGCCAGCTTGGAAGAAGGGCTATGGTGGCTGATATGAAACAGCTTTTCTTACTAATTTCAATGCACTATTCCAGATTTTGAGCTTGCCTGCAGTACTGCAACTTAATTGGTTTCTGGAGTTTTCATTAAGGCTTTTTGGGACTACGTTATAGTTAAGTTGATGTCTCTGTGGGGAAACAAGGTCTGGGGCTTCCTACTCTGCCATCTTGCTGACATCACTCCTGAAGAATTCCTTTTATGTTTATTATTCATTCAGTTTTCCTCTTTTGGTAATGACCTACTTATATTTCTTGCCCATTTCTATATTAGAGTGTTTACCTCTTTATGATTGATTTGTGGAAGTCATTTCTATATATTGCATATTAATCTTTTGTCAATTTTATAGGTTGCAAATATCTTCCAAGTCTGTGGCTGGTCATTTCCATTTGTTAATAGATTTTAAAAATGATTTTGTTTATTCTCAGCTTATTTTTTAAAAATTACCAACTCTAATGCATTTTGGGGGAGTCTAATGTAGGGAGTACATACACATTGTGTCTTATTGATATTTTAAGTCTTTTTAATAAATTTTAATAACATTATTCAAAAGATCTATTAGTTGACATTCACCTCACAGTTAAAGCAAAGTCTTTACCTGACATGTAAATAAATGAATCTAAACACTTCCAATGCCTCCCATAGATTCTTCATCTTATTTTTAGGTATATTTCATAATACCACACACTTTACCTATTCTAAATGCACAATTCAATGAATTGTAATAAATTTACTGAGCTGAAAAGCCATCATCACCATCTAGTTTTAGGATATTTCCATCACCTTGGAAAGATCCTCTGTGTTCATTTTCAGGAAATCCCTAATTCCTGCTCCCAGCCCCAGCCAACAGCTAATCTACTTTATGCTTTGCCTATTCTGAATATTTCATATAAATGAAATCATACAACATGTGGTCTTTTCACTTAGCACGTTTTTGAGGTTCATCCATGTTGTAGCATGGATCACTTTCTTTTTACTGAGAAATAATATTCCATTGTATATTGTATAACCATACCACATTTTGTTTATCCACTCATGAGTTGATGTATATTTGGATTGCTTCCACTTTTTGCCCATTATGAATAATGCTATAAACATTCACATACAAGTACTTGGGTGGTATTAGCCATTTGTATATATTTTTTACTAAAATGTGTATTCTGATAAAGGGTTTTATCAGATGTACAATCTGAAAATATTTTCTCACAGTTTACAACCTGTCTTTTCATTTTTCAAATGGGGGCAACAGATATTCAGATTCTTTTTTACGCATTCATTTGCTGATGGTCCTTTGGGTTGTTTCTGGTTTTGAACTATCACAAATAAAGCAGCTATGAACATTCATATACAAGTAGTAGTATCTATGTTTTTATTTGCTGTGAGTAAATACTCAAGAGTGGAATGGGCGAGCTGCATAGTAAGCATATGTTTAACTCTATAATAAATTGCTGCACTGTTTATCAAGTAGTTATACCATTTCACATTCTCACTAACAATGTATGAGAGATATAGTTCTACGTCTATACATGATAATGTGTTTTAAATTTTATTCATTCAAGAGAGTATACAATAGTATGACATTTGATTTTTTTTCTTATTTTTTTATTGTGGTAAAACATAAATAATAGTTATCATTTAAACATTTATAAGTGGTAATCATTAAGTGACATTAAATACATTTCACGTTCTGTTTTCTCATCACTACTTTGTATACACCAAAATTTTTCATCATCCCCTGAAAACTATAACTATACACATTAAACTAAAACTTCCCCTTCATCCCTCCCTCCGGTTTCCAGTAATCTCTATTCAGCTTCCTGTCTCTACAAATTTGCCTATTCTAGGTACCTCATATAAGTGGAATTAAACAATATTTGTCCTTCTGTGTCTGGTTTATTTCACTAAGAATGGTATGTATCTTCAAGGTCCCTCTCTGTTCTTATAAATATCAAAATTTTATTCCTTTTTAGGGAATAAACACATTTTGTTTATCCATTTGTCTGATAATGGACACTTGGGTATGTCTCCACCTTTTGACTACTGAGACTAATCAACACTGGTATAGATATCTGTTCAAGTTTCTGCTTTCATTCATACACACACACACACACACACACACACACACACACACATACATATGTAATAAAGTTCCTAATTTTGGATGTATATCTAGGAGTGGAATTTCTGGGTCATGCAATAATTCTATGCTTAAGTTTTTGAGGAATTGCCAAATTGTTTTCCACAGTGGCTGCATCATTTTACACTTCCACCAGCAATGCACAAG
Organism: Avahi laniger; assembly: GCA_963575035.1. Taxonomy (NCBI): domain Eukaryota; kingdom Metazoa; phylum Chordata; class Mammalia; order Primates; family Indriidae; genus Avahi; species Avahi laniger. Next base: position 19,394 of record CAUYSK010033081.1, read on the forward strand.
GGTTCCGATTTCTTCACATCCTCACCATCACTTGTTACTTTCCTTTTTTTTTTTTTTAAATAATAGTTATTCTAGTGGATGTGGTTTTTCATTGTGGTTTTGATTTGCATTTCCCTAATGATTAGTGACGTTGAGTATCTTTTCATATGCTTATTTTCTACTTTTGTCTCTTTGGAGGAAGATCTATTCAAGTCTTTTGCCCATTTTGAATTGACGTTTTTGTTGTTGAGTTCATTATATATTCTAGACATTAATCCCTTATCAGAGATAATATTTGTAAAAGTTTTCAATCACTCAGTAAGTTGTCTTTTTACTTTCCTAATAGTATTCTTTGATTCATAATAATTCTTAATTTTAATAAAGTCCATTTACCTATTTTTTCTTTGTTGCTTGTACTTTTGGTGTCATATCTGAAAAATCACTGCCAAATGCAACGTCATGAAGATTTTCACCAACGTTTTCTTCTAAGAATTTTATAGCTTACTTTAAGGGTTAGAGGCAAAGGATTCTTAAGAGCTGAGGGCAAAGACTATTTCTGATAGAGCTTTAATTAGCAATAGCTTTACAAAAAAACCACAAAGTTCCTCAGTCCCCAGATTCTCTTAGTTAATGATATGTTAAAAATGAAATGCTCACCAATGAAAACAACTCTGATTTCTTTCACAGAGTAAAGAAACATTTGTAATGTGATTAATTGCCTTTTAATTTGTCTGAATCTATTTGATTTGTTTGGTCTAGATTTTGGAATATTATGTTTCTTAAAATAGTTATCTGTGCACATCAAATGTTGCCTTGTAAATATCCTGATTGTGTGTGGCGAGGTTGGGGGACAGAGTGGGACAGGCTAGCATGAGAACGCTTGCATCGAGCACCTTCTCCTCTCACAGTGAGCAATCCCAGGGTGAGCCTAAGTGCTTCTCTCTCTTGTGTTTTTCTTACTATATATGTAGGGCTTTTTACCTAACGGGTACCCAGAAAACATGACATGATCCACTTACTGCCCTATTATAGTTGAGAGAATAGTAATTTTAAAAAGAAAATTTGAAAAAACACACCAATTTGCTATGCATTCCAATAAAATAATCTCTCCCTATAGAATAAAACCTTAACTACAAACATGCATTGCCTATGAATTATAAAATTTTCCTCTTATAACTAAACTGATACATTTTGAAAGTTGAGAATAGGGACATTTAGTTTAACACTTACCGCCTTTGAGTGTTAAATCCATCAAGATGATTCTCTCTGAGTTCAGACGCTAATGATAAAACCATCTGTAACACAAAATCAGTTGCAGGTTAACTCACACTGCAAACAGGATTACATCAGTTCTATTTTTCTTGGTGTGAGTGATATTTCCGTTGAGATTCCCCCCACCCCCCACCGTCTTCTCCTTATGTTTTACTTTGTCAGAGTGAAAACAGTGCCAAGTCACAGTTACTAATAATTGGGATTTTATGTTTAATGTCTATTATTCTGCATTCTTATTTATGCAATGAACAATAGATCATTAATTTGCTAAGAATTAAAACCAAACCATTTAAAAAAAGTTAGAGTTAGTTTATTTCTTCTTTTTAACTTTAGTTCACTTTAAAAAATGCTTTTCATGTATAAAGCTTCCAAAAGACCAGAATGGTTAACAAACATTAAAAATCTCATAATATTTTTAGAAAAGTTGTATCAAAATCATAGATTAAAACTTCCTATATTTCACTACAATTTGAGCCAGAAGAAAACAAAGCTTTAAATACTAAGAGGTAAATATATTAATATAACACTATTTCCAAGATTATTTATTGAATTTTCTGCTCTGCTTTAACATAAAATTCCAATCAAGTTATTTTGAATACGAGATTTGTCCAACAGTACAAGGCTGTGTTTATCCTGATCAAGGAAAGCTCTTCTTACAAAAATCTTGGAATGAATAACTGAGATGGGTTATGAGAAGAAGAGGTTGATTGGTAGATTTAATAAAACCTTTCCTGGTTTCCTTCTCCTTTCTCATAACCTCCCATCTCACATTTCTTCCATACATGGCCGTTAAGTCTACCCAAGGTAAGAAGAGATAAACAAAGAAAAGTTAAACATCTCTCCTGGAGGAGTGAAATATTTCCATTTACTCTTTTTGCTGATGGTACATTCTGCAATGAAAATTTCAATACTAATAAATTTAAAATACTCACATTTTTAAGCAAACCAGGATAGTAATCTACAGGCGCATATCCAAGACCTTGAGTGAAAAGACCAACTTCTTTTTTATCAAATCTGAATGCTGAAAGTATATGAGATATTAAACTCTAAAAAACATAAACAGAAAGAGAAAAATTAACTTCTTAAAAGTGAATGCAAGTGCTTATATGTACAATGTCTATCATTTGAGTTATTTGTAAATGAGGTAGTTTTTATGAAACCAAAAATCCCTATTTGTCTAAGTACTCAGCTCACTTTGATTCAAGATGTAAAGAAGAATTAAATGAGTATGGAAATTAGTACATTAAAACTGAGTCAAACAGTAAAACAAAAATATATAATGAATAAACAGTGCTTTAATCATATTAAGAATGGATCTTTATTGTTTTTAAACTCAGTAAAATATGTTTATCAGAGTAGATAGGAGAATTTAACACATTGACTGCCACACTAGAAAAAAAATTTTTTTCCTTGGGGTCACGGTGTTTATTATAAAAATAGAATAAAAATTTCAAAAACAAATGATCCTTTCTAATTTAATGAAAATTTTATTTTTTATTGTTTTCTTGGTTTTTTTCAATTAAAAAATATAAAAACTTGAAAATTAATAATATAAAAATAATGTGAAAACTTGAAAAATAGTTCATAAGGACAAAGTGTTTTTCTGAACTTGTCAGGCTTAAATGTAATTTAAAGGTAAACATAAGTAGAAAAATAAAATTTATTGAATTCTATTCATTTAATTCACGTTTTTAGAATTAAATTGTCAATATTAATTGTAACAATAAGAAGTCAACAAGTAAGATTTTCACAAACCAATTGCAGTGTTTTGCCCAGGTTTTGCTTCACAAGGTCTCAGGCTCAAAACTAGCGTGAGTTAAATACAACTCACATGGCAGTTAATGTGTTAATATAAGGCAATGCATCACAAATTGGTAGAAAAAAGAAAAATTATGCAATAAGTGGTGCTGGAAACCTATTTTAAAAAAAAAAGGCCGGGCGCGGTGGCTCACACCTGTAATCCTAGCTCTCTGGGAGGCCAAGGCGGGCGGATTGTTTGAGCTCAGGAGTTGGAAACCAGCCTGAGCAAGAGCGAGACTCCGTCTCTACTAAAATTAGAAAGAAATTAATTGGACAACTAAAAATATATAGGAAAAAAAAAATTAGCCGGGCATGGAGGTGCATGCCTGTAGTCCCAGCTACTCGGGAGGCTGAGGCAAGAGGATTACTTGAGCCCAGGAGTGTGAGGTTGCTGTGAGCTAGGCTGACGCCGCGGCACTCACTCTAGCCCGGGCAACACAGTGAGACTCTGTCTCAAAAAAAAAAAAAAAAAAAGTTAGATTCTCACTTTATTCATCAAAATATACTCGAGTTTAATGTAAATTAAAGAGAACAATGTAAAAATGAAATAAAATAATACACAAGAAGAAATTACAAGTATTTCTCAAGTATCTAAATGTGAAAGAACTTCATAAACTGAAAATCAAATCGTAAGGCAAACACACCGGTTGTACTAAATAAAAATAAGATTTTGTATTTATCAGAAAATAACATAAGCACAAACTAGGAAGAATATTAACAATAAATAGTACAGTTCACATGTAATCAAATTAATGTACAAAATATATGACAAACCCTAAGAGCATAAAAAATAAATATGAACAGATAGTTAATAAAACACAAATGCTGGCAGTAATACTTTTATAATCAGAAAAAAATATTTACTGTTTTAAAAAGATTTGGAAATATTTGATTTTTTAAAAAGTCTTACACTGCATTTTGTGATAACACATTATAAGATAAAATGAATATGCATATATGCATATAAATGTATATATGTAAATCCAAACACAAATACTTGGAGATGACAGTCTAATCCAGGACAGAGGCTAAGGGTACCTCGGTGATGGGTAGGCCCCACAGACCAGGTACAACAAACATGTAGCACACATACCAGTGACACCCAAGGCAGTTATCACTAATCTATTATGGCACTTCTTTCAATTTCATCATAAAATATTTCACATATACAAAAAGATATAAAATGACAAATTTCACCCACCATCAAACTTAGTCAATAAAATATTAGAAATACAGATGAAGCCTTCTGTGCCCTCTCCCCTTCCCCACAACAATTCTACAGCAGCCCCTACCCCTGGGGGAAAACTCTACCCTGAATCTAGTGTACATCCTTTTGTGCAGATCATGGTACTTTCTCCCTTGGTGCTCAGACCTGCCTCAGTAGGTCTGAGCAAGCAAACACTCCTAAGTAATACAAGTTGAAATCTGCCATCTCTACATGACATCCTGTCTAGTGTTTTCAAGTGAGAAAAGTTTATATCAAGTTAACACAGTAGCTTTAAAATATTACTACTTAGAAGACATGAATGATTAAAAAAACAAAGACCAGCAATATGTACAGCACGATTTACAAAAAAAATGAATCAACTGGAAAGGGAGAAAAACAGGAAATTTACAGAGTCAGAATGAACTTTTTGTAAAGTATACGATATTAAAAGGCTCCTTACTAAAGAAAGGCTGGATTCAGCTATTTGAATATATTGCCTTTTCCCCGTCTTTCAGTTCAAACCTGCCCTAAGTACAGAAAACAAACAGGAGCTGACAATAGTCCCAGGAGAAGTTATCTCCAAGTTCTTTCCCCAAACCAAGCACAATCTGGGTGAGAACAAGCAGCCACAGCTGGGTTGGCACTCAGGGAGATGAGGCATAAGCCAGTGTGCTATCCAGAGGGGGGCCATGCTCACTGGAGGGGTAGGGCTTACACAACAGGGAGGGCACTTGGTGCTTCCAGCAAGCTCAGGACAGGGCCTGAACCCCAGAGTGGGGTGCAATGCAGGTGTTGGGTGGGGGTGGGAAGCAAAGCCCAACCAGGCCTGGCTAGCCACATGTGAAATCCATGTGGAAGTGTCCAAGTAAACCCAGGCAGAGGAGTGGGGAAGCCAGGAGGGCTTGGTTTGGAAACCAGGCAGGCTCAGAGTCAGTGGCAGTCTGATGTTAGGTGGAGAGAGGGCAGAACTGGAAATACTCAACCTTCTGCCACCAGACTTTTGGCATTCTATTTAACAAACACTTAAAGCACTTAATATATGCCGGGAGCTGTTTTAAGTGCTTTACAAATGGCACTCATTTAATCCTCACACCCTATAGCAGGTACTATTATTGAACCTGTGTTACAGATGAGGACATTGAGACACACAGAGTTTAAGTGGCTGCCCAAGGCTGGTTACCTTTCATATGGCCAAACCTCATAAAGAGCCTCCCTCTATCCACTCTCCAGGAGATAGTTTTTAACAATGCAAATCTGACTGGTCTCAGTTTGAAACCCTCTGACTTCCAGTAACTTACAATGGAACCCAAACTTCTTCCCTAAGGGAAAAGGCCTGGCTACACCAGTACCCCTGACACCCACCACTGGGCCGGCTTCCCCTCACTAGCATAATTGGAACTCTTGAGGGTCACAGGTTCTTTGGCCCATCAGGACTTTAATATGTCTTATTCCTTCTGCCTGGGGGGCTCTCCTATGCCTTTCACCTGGTGAAATGCCGCTTCTTGAAGGCAGTCTAACAATTATGACAACTAAAATTTATTGAGGGCTTTACTGTGTGTGAGGTACTAAGTTGTCTAAGTATGGCATCGCACTGAAAATCCCAGGTTCAGTTTTTAAACAAATTCAGTTAAACTATGTTTCAATTAAGCCACTCATAAACAGGAGGCTATTACTATATTTCACATGATTGACCCTCAAAAAATTAAAGCACAAAGTACTACATACAGATCCAGTTAGGATGGAAAGTAATATAGTGTACAATAGAAGGAAACGGGTTTCAAGGAAGTTATGGCTCTGGATCTGTTAAGATTGTAGATCTTAAACAAAACCATGCCCTGGCTTTCTCCTCTAACCCAGTGCCTCTCAGAAGCACTCACATCCTAGCGTCTGGGACCAGTGCATGGAGGGTGACCTTTCAGCACTGCATGAGCTCCTTTGGCAGCTGAGCCAATGGAAGTTAAAAAAAAAAAAAAAAATCTAAACATTCCATAGATTCATAGGGTGTAATCAGGGATTATAAACAATTCCTGAGTAATGTTTAAAATGGCCACAAACAGTTCCCTAGATACTACAGACATGTGTTGTTTAACAACAGGTATATGTTCTGAGAAATACGTCATTACGTGATTTCATTGTTGAGCAAAGATCATAGAGTGCACGTATACAGACCTAGGTGGGATAGTCTACTACACACCTAGGCTGTACGGTATTAGCCTATTGCTCCTAAACTACAAACCTATTTAGCAAGTGACTGTACTGAATACTGTAGGCAACTGTAACACAGTGGTAAGTATTTGTGTGTCTAAATGTATATAAACACAGAAAAGATATAAGAAAAAATACAAGTATAATAGATAAAAAATGGTCCCCCTATATAGGGTACTTATCATGAACGGAGGTTGAAGGACTGGAAGTTGCTCTGGGTGAGTCAGTGAGTGAGTGCTAAGTGGATGGGAAAGCCTGAGACATTACTGTTCACTACTGTAGACTTCACAAACACTGTACACTTGGGCTACACTAAATTTATTTAAAAATTTTTTCTTTGTTCCATAATAAATTAACCTTAGCTTACTATAATTTTTTCCCTAATAAACGTTTTAATTTTCACTTTTAACTCCTTTGTGGTGACACTTAGCTTAAAACACACATTGTACAGCTATATAAAAATATTTTCTTTCTTTATATCCTTATTTTATAATCTTCTTTTATTTTTAATTTTTTTAACTTTTAAACTTTTTTGTTAAAAACTAAGACATAAACGTACACATTAGCCGAGGACTACACAGTGTCAGGATCGTTAATATCACTGTCTTCCACCTCTACATCTTGTCCCACTGGTAGGTCTTCAGGGACTTTAACATGCATGGAGCTGTCATCTCCTATGACAACAATGATTTTTTCTGGAATGCCTCCTGAAGGACCTGCTTGAGGCTGTTTTATAGTAAACTTTTTTTTTAGTAAGTAGAAGGAGTATGCTCTAAAATAACAAAAAACATAGTATAATGAATAAGTAATAAAGTCATTTATCATTATTATTATCAAGCATATGTAGTATGCACAACTGTATGTGCTATACTTCTGTATGACTGGCAGTGCAGTGCGTTTGTTTACACTAGCATTACCACAAACATGAGAGTAATACAGTGGTTCTAAAATGTTTCAACAGCTATGATGTCACTAGGCCATAGGAATTTTTCAGCTTGATTATAACCTTATGGGACCACTATCATAAGTGTATATGTGGGCTGTCATTAACTGAAATGCTGTTATACGGCACATGACTGTAGTTCTAATGCCTGCAGTGTACAAGTTGACTGTAATACATAACATCTTGGAAAAATGAAAATGCAGTAGTTCCTCCTTATCCAAGGAGGATATATTACAAGACTCTCAGCCAGAAACCTTGGATAGTACTGAACCCTATATATACTTTTTTCCTATACATACATACCTATGATAACATTTAATTTATAAATTAGGCACAGTAAGAGATTCATAATAGCTAATAAAATAGAACAATTATAATAATATACTGTAATAAAAGTGTCAGCATCACTACTCTTATGCTTTGGTGCCATTATTAATTTAAAATAAGGGTTACTTTAACACAAGCACTGCACTATTGTGACAGTTGATCTGATAACTGAGATGGCCACCAAGTGACTAACGGTGGGTAGTGAATACAGCATGCATAGCTGCACAAAGGGATGATTCATGTTGCAGGTGGGAGAGAGCAGCACAGCATGAGATTTCAATACACTACTCAGAATAGCGTGCAATTTAAAACTTATGAATTTTTTATTTCTGAAATTTTCCATTTAATATTTTTGGACAGGGATTGACTGAGGGTAACTGAAACCACAGAAAGGAAAACTATGGATAAGGAGGGGAACTACTATAACTTAATTGGCAGATGTGTCCTGGCTTTGATTTCTAAAATGATACAGTTAACAACTGATTTTAAAAATCAAATGCTATAAAGATAGTTCCTTGTCCCATTTAAAAAAAGAAACAACCTATACCTTAATACTCAGTGTTGGCAAGGATGTGGTGAGATGGGCACTCCTGCTGCTAGGAGCACAAATTTATAAAGCCTTCTGGGAAGTCACTTGATAATATGTAGCTACTACGGTTTGAATGTGTCCCCCAAAGTTCATGTGTTGGGAGACTTAATCCCCAATGCAACAGTGTTAAGAGGTGGAGCCTTTAAGAGGTGATTAGGCCCTCATGAATGGATTAGGCCATCATTGCAAGAGTGAGTTAATTATCTTGGGAGTAGGTTCCTAATGAAAGGATGAGTTAGCCTCCCTTTTCTCACACATATGTACTCTCTTGCCCTTCCTCCTTCTGCCATAAGATGATACAGCAAGAAGGTCCTCGCAAATGCAGGCCTCTCAACCTTGGACTTCACAGTCTCCAGAACTGGAAGAAATAAATCTCTGTTCTTAGTAAATTACCCAGTCTTAGGTATTCTGTTATAGCAGCACAAAATGGACGAAGTCACTAGCCAAAACATTTTGCCCAGTAATTCAATTTCCAAGAATATATCCTAGGGAAAGATTTCGGTTCATGGTAGCATTACTTACAATTATAAAAATCCAGAAGCAATCAAAGTACCCAACAACATCAGATTGGTTGAATTTATCATAGTTTATCTGACAGTGTGAATCATGTCATAAAAAAATATTTAATGATACAGAAAAAGACTACATAACCATATGAAAAGCAAGGTGTAAAAGTGAATGTTCAACACGATTTTATTTTGTATGTACAAAAATACTGGGAAGAAATGTAAAAATACTTAACATTGGTTATTTCTAGAGTGATTTATAATTTCTTCTTTAAATGATCTGTATTTTCAAAGTTTCTATCCCATATTCTAATTTTTAACATAAAAAATATTTTGTAAAACAAAATTACTTTAAATTTTTTTTCCATAATTCCCTAATATGAATTATTACTTAAGGCCATATGAGTTTTATTCCTGGATAAAACAAGCATAAGTCCTAGAAACAATACACTGAGGCCAGCCTATGGCTACATAACTTTAAAAGACACCTTAAACTTCGGTCCCCTAAATTTCTCTTTTAAAGTAAACTAAACATTGATGAGCATTTCTCATTGCTAAGAATAATTTTTTTTACTGCCACCTAGTGGCAAATAGTGTAAACACAAAATCATTAAAGATTAGGCATTGGCTCTCGAACAAAAATCAATTCCTACAGTCATACAACAACAGATTCTTTTTAAAATGCTGGCAGAGCCATCTTAGAGAAACCCTACTCCAATCCTCTCATTTTACTAATGAGGAACTGGGTTTCTAAATACACAAGTCGATATCCGCAAAAAGGATGTGGATGGAAATGAATAGGTTCTGACACAAAGAAGATATGCAAATGCATCACCCTGATTCATGATCTAAAACCTTTCAAGGATAGAAGGTGTAGGAACTAACACAGCTGCATATAAAACAGTTTTAAGCCCAATTTTGATTCATGTAGGAGTTTTAAGAATAAAAGAACTCTCCTAATGCTTGAAAAGCCATTGAAAACACTTACGCCATGAAAATATACTTTCATAAGGAGAGAGTTTTTTAATCAATCAAGGGGAGAATCCACTGCCCTTGTTTTCAGGTGTTCTAATTTGTCCCCGCCTCCTTGTGTCCGCTCCATCTTGTAACAGGGAGCTCACTCACAGGCGGGTTAGGAAAGTTGGAGCACAGGCTGTGGTTTGGCACATGCTCCGGGTGTGGAAGAAGGGCTCTGTGGTTTTTGCTCAAGCAAAGGGCTAGGAGAGCCAAATTGTGGTCAGTATTCTCAAACTCAGACAGAGCACATATTTTATGCTTCTCCAAACAATTTCTTCATCAGATCATTAAGGTCTTTTAGAATTTCCACCACTTTGCTCTCTGTTGCACATGTCTCTTTATACATAATATACCCAAAAGACACTGTTTGTAAATAAGGATCCTTTATTCATTCATTCAGCAAACATATAGAGTGTGATCTGTATTCAAGCCATTCTGCTGGGGCTATTGGGATGAGAAGCCCCTACAATCTGGCAAAGGGCGACAGAGATGGGAACACTCATCATACGAGACAGAACACGTTGAGGGCTACAGTGAGGGGTAAGACAATCACTGTGGGAACAGAGCAAGGAATGAGGAGTTCCAACTGCCGGTTTCAGAGTGCTCCCAGAGGTGATGGCATCTGAGCTGATTCTGACAGCTGAAGAGTAAGGCTGTGAAGAGGCAAGGGAAAGAAAGAGTGCAGGGGTGATGTGGCTGGGACCCACAGAGGAAAATGATGAGGGAGGGAGTCAAGAAAGGAGGTGGAAAAGGGGCTGTCGCAAAAATGTTCCTGCCACCCCTCAGGTTCCAGGCCTTCATGGTTCCTAAGCACAGCCTGCCCCCACATGGCCTCAACCCACCCAAGCCAACTTACTCCCCCCCACCGCCTTGCTCTTTGATCGCTGTGACTTGGTGACATCAGACTCCCTGCTGGTTGTCAAATTCACCCCACCCCTTCCCACTTCCAGATCATTTCTTTCTCCAGAGAAACCCCACAACTCCCATCCACCTCTAGCTGCCAAAATGACACCTATCTTTCAAAACCCATCTTTCTCCAAGATTGCTGTTCTCATTCACAACTGCCTTAGCTCTCATCCTCCTGAAATCTCCAGTCTTCTGTGTGTATATCTCTCTCTGCACCTTCCAAGTTTGCGTTATGGTATAATTGTAAGTATACTCTTCTCTTTCTACTCATCAGCCTACAGGCTCTCTAGGGAAGGCACTGTCTTACTAATCCTCACATTCCTTAGTACAACTGTGAACTAGTCCTTGGCATTTCACATAATAGTCATTCAGTAAACACTGGCTGAATCGAACTCAATAGGATAGACTGCTCTTCTATAGCTACTGAGCAATACAGTCACGACTGGTTCCTTTGTGATTTCCTTGTAATAGAACATGATAAATTTTCTTTTTCAAAATTTGCCTTCCTAAGTTTCAAGTCAAAAAATACCCACCTGCAGAATACTGGCAGAATATGACATTGCGATGTACTTTTACTTCAAAGAGATTTACTCAATTTGTTAACACTGACCAGAATCTTACACACTGATATGGAGGTAATTTCATTGAATAATATGTTGCTTCAGTGCTACTCAGCTTGTGGTAACCTGTGGGTATACCACAGTATTAGAACATCTGGGAGGGACAAGAGAAGCAACACCAAAGGGCTGTCTTTGCAGAAAGGGCCCTGGAAAATTCCAAATCAGTCTCAGCTGTATTTAAATAAAAGTTATAATGTAGATATACACATTCAAAAAATTATTTTTCCTCCAAACCTGTTTAGTAAAATAAAACTTCTGTCAGTTCGATCTAATTTATTCAATTATCTTTGGCCAAAAAAATTTTACCCCACAGGTAACTTTAACTTTCTCTTTCTTCAAGCCTTTATAGAAGTATCCAGTGTATTTAGTCCTGGGCCTGCAGACACGGTGCCATTTTGAATATTTGGTGGGGTTTTTTTGCTGTTGTTATTCTCTGACAGGGTTATCCAGGCTGGAGTGCAGTGGTGACATCATAGCTCACTGCAACCTCCAACTCCCAGGCTCAAGGGATCCTCTTGCCTCAGCCTACCGAGTAGCTAGGACCTCAGGCATGTGCCACCATGTCTGGCTAATTTTTTTTTTTTGAGATGGGGGTCTCACTATGTTGGCAGACTGGTCTCAAACGCCTGGCCTTAAGTGATCCTCCAGACTCAGCCTCCCAAACTGCTGGGATTACAGGTGTGAGCAATCATGCCTGGCCCATGTGTTCTTTTACCATATAAAATACATGTGCCCAAATGCTAAATTAGTTACTTCCTTTTTTATGTTCCTGTAGTATTTTATGTAAACATCTATGTTATTATACTGGAATTGTTTACTTAATTAATATTAACATTCCTAAATTAATTAAATCACCTTCAAGTGATTTATATTTTTCTAAATTAGATACCATAGTGATGATTGGCTAATTTTCTTAATAACATAATCTTAAATTATCATTCCCCCCTGCCAACAAAGACAATTCAGAAATTAGACCAACACATAAGCATCATTTAAATTTACTTTACTAAAAAAAAAGTTGCCCTCTATAAAGTAAAATGGACCAGCAATGCCTTGCATAGCACTACATGACAAAACAACAAAGAAGATAAACACTATGAAACTTTTAAAAATATATGTTAAAGGTCTGCATAAATGGAGATATAAACTATGGCCTTAGCAAGAAAAATTCAAAGTCACAAAGATATCAATTCTCTGGCATATAGACTCAATGCAGTACCAGTAACAATCCCAAATACAGTTTTTAGTGGAACTTCAGAAGCTTTTCGAAAATCTACATGGAAAAGCAAAGGGCCAAGTATGGCACATACTAAGGAAAAGAAGAAAATTATAGAAATAAACAGGCAGCACAACTCCACTTATACAAAGTTCAAAAACAGACACATTCAACAAGATGTTGTTCAGGGTTACATACACAAGTTGGAGAACTACAAACCTCTCAAATTACTTCTGGATAAAAGTTCTAAAGACACAAAGTAGAAGAAAGCAAGTTAGATATTTCACACTATTGTGATAATTATTCTGTGCCTGTTAGTCTGAAGCCACTTACAATACTGAGTTTCCCAGGAAGGAAATATCATCACTGTGGCATAGTTTCACTGATAACTCTTTTAAAATCTGAAATCCTTAATATCTGAAATAATAAAGAATCTGTTTTCACATTGTAAGACATAATGTATACCCATTTGCTGGTGATAAAATGATAAAAGAAATAAGATACAAATTGCTTGAAAAGGCATTCAGAATTTTGTTTTCATGGTATTTCTTTGTTATTTGTAAATTAAGAATGAAAAGATATTTCAACATGTAACGGTATACTTGATACTGTAATAATCTATATTGCAAATTGAGAAGAAATAAATCCTAAATTAGGCTGGAAACAGTAGCTCATGCCTATAATCCTAGCATTTGAGAAGCCAAGGCAGAAGGATCACTTGAGGCCAGAAGTTCAAGATCAGCCTGAGCCCTATAGCAAGACCCTGTCATTACAAAAAATTTAAAAATTAGCCAGGTGTGATGGCGTATGTTTGTAGTTCCAGCTACTTCGGAGGCTGAGGCAGAAATATCACTTGAGCCCAGGAGTTTGAAGTTACAGTGAGCTGCAATCCCACCACTGTACATCAGCCTGGGTGAGAGTGAGACCCTATCTCAAAACAATAAAAAAATTAGCTGGGCATGGTGGTGCACACCTGTAGTCTCAGCTACTCTGTAGGCTGAGGCAGAAGGATCACCTGAACCCAGGCGTTTGAGGCTGCAGTGAGCTATGATCATGCCATTGCACTCCAGCCTGGGTGACAGAGCAAGACTCTGTCTCTGACAGTCAATCAATAAATAGAATAAATCCTAAATTAGAGGTATGGGTTTACTTTTAATATATTCTTTCTAAAAATCATACATGTTTAAATTAATTTAAAATCATTTTGAGAAAAAAGACTCATAATACAAATATTTGTGATAATGCATCCTTTAGCAGAGTAGTACTAAATAGTTGAACTTTTTTGGAAAAAAGTCTAAGCTTAGGGCCTATATCTTATCTCCTTCAAAGACAAAAATGGCAGTCTGAATAAATTAACCTAAACGATGCCACAGAAAAAAATAATGTTCATTTGCCAACCTGGAACTCAACAACTTGCTTCCAACAGTCTTGTTTATTAGCATAACAGATTTTATCTACTAAATCTGCAATTACCATAGTTCCTTTTATTTCAATCCAGGAAACTGTTAAATGATTTACAATTTTACAGAATCTGTATCTACTCAAGCCGTAAGTGGACAAGGTTTAATTCAGTGAACAACTTCCTACTGAAGGGAAACTAACCATGTAAGACATGCACTGCCAAACACTTTCTCCCATTACATGGTCGGGAAGCAAGATTCAATAGTAGTCATTAATTATTTTGCCTCTTTCATAAACCATACTTTGAGATGTACAAAAGTATTTAAAATATGATTTCAAATCAAGGAAGAAGCCAAGTATAATTGGTTTTCTCCTCAGAAAACCTAAAGTTCCACCATTTTAAATAAATGCACTCATTACTCAGCATTCTTTTTTTCTTTCTGTTTTTAAAAGACAGAGTCTCACTATGTTGCCCAGGCTGGTCTCAAACTCCTGAGCTAAGCAATCCTTCTGCCTCAGCCTCCTGAGCATGCACTCTTCTAAGTAAAGGTTAGTGTTGAGAAACTACATATTGCTCAAGCCTCTTAATGGGACTGCTGGAATACCATTAAGGTAAGTAGGTTTAACCCAATCAGGTTTTCGAAATGTTGGCACTATTGACATCTCGGGCCTGATAATTCTTTGTTGCAGTGGGCCATCCTGTGCATTCCTGCCTTCTACTCCCTAGATATCGGCAATACCCCTCCACCCAAGTTCTGACAACCCAAAATGCCTCCAGACAATGCCAAGTCCCCTTGGGAGCAAACCTGCCTCAGCTGAGAAGCTCTGGTTTAAACAAATATCCATTTAACAAAATTAGTTTGGATTACAGTTTTTGAATATTCCTCTTATCTTTGGTATAATGATGAATGTTGGCAATATAAAGGAGATCTGTGTGGCTGATCTGGAAATAACTCTAGGAGTTACTATTATATAAAGAAAGTAAATTACAGAATATTTTGAGAATAATTCCACTCATGTGAAAACAAATATAAAACAAATGAACATATTTCTACATAAAAAGGCAAAGAAGACCAGAGGGATCTATACAGTCCACTGACATCAGAAATTACTTCTGGGGAAGCATGTGAGGTTGAGAGGAGGCTGCTGTGGCTGGATTGTGTGATTTTTTTATAAGACTATACTGATGTATTTATTATTTGTACAACTAAAAAAATAAAAGAAAGAGAAAGAAAGGTCATGGAGCTTTAAAGTTAAATAGGCTTTTGAATCCTAGCTAATGACCTTGGGTTTATTTTTTTTAAACAGTGTTAGGCCTCCCAATTTCCAATTCTATAAAATATAGATGATAAAATTGACTTCATAGGACTGTCACAAAATTAAGTGAGGCACACACATGGAAAGTAGTCACGTGGTGTGCTGCTCACAGCACATCTTCGATCATCAGTAGCTGCTGTATCTTAAATCTCAGTTTGGGTGAGCATGGGATATAATCTGATAGCCAGGTAAGCCCAGTTCCTCGGTTCTGGGTACCTCTAACCTCCTCTCTTTCCCCTCTTCACTATTATGGTCAAGATCCACCTCCTGCCCTCTGAATCATCTCAAATACCTGCTCTTGCCTGCACTTATATGACAGTGAGGATATCATCTCTAGGTCTGCCACAGTCAAATAAGAAATGCGTGAAGAGGCCCAGGAGGAGCCAACTGTGAATACTGGGTCACCTACATCCGTGTCTCTCCTGACAGGAAGTGTAGATACCTCAATCTAAATTATCGTGCAGATGGCCTTGGTCCCACTCCAGTCAAAACCTCTGCGGGTGAGGCCCTAGAATCTGCTTCTCCAACAGGACCACCACCCACCCCACCGCACCGTAAAGTCTGAGGATCACTACTCACGTACCTGACTACAGCTCAGACATGATGTATATGTATCTCCTGTGCACTCGGGAAAGAACCAAGAGAAGACAGGATAGAGGGAAGTCCAGGTTACCCTATCACCTCCCCAACTCTGCTGTAACACGGGTACAGACAAGCCTTAGACCACCGTGTGTATTGTGATTACTTGAGGACCTGAATTATAATACTTTCACAATGCAAACATCCCAGGACTGGGAGTCAGATACATTTAGGTTCAACTAGAAGCTCTGCCACTCAGTAGAGAAAATCATTTACTGTCACTAAGCTTCAGTTTCTTTTTCTTTGAAATGGAGAAAATAAAACCTCTCAAGGTCAGGAGGACTGAAAGAAACTATGTATGTAAATCACCAGCTAGAGACCTGGCTCTAGTAGATGCTAAATAAATGTTCATTTCCATGATTCAGTGCCAGGGCAGACCCAGTTTCTCTGAAACAGGCCAAATGTCTGGAAGCTGCCCTGTTAGGAAGAGAGAGAGAAGTCTTTAATGCATTCTGTTTCATAATTCTGTCTGCCTACAAATCTACCATTTACAACCTATACTAAACTTAAATATTTTCCATTTTCTTAAGTTACAGATAAGATCTCCACTTTCTCTCCCAAGGGTCCTTCTTCTCAGGTTCCTAGAAAGGCAGGTGTCACATCATTGCTGCCACAGCTTCAAGATGCATGCAAGCAGGTAGTTTTTATGCAGTCCTCTCCATAAAAAGCTCCCCTTGGCTCTTGCCACAACCTCCTATCATGACTTCATATGTAAAACACCACACCCCAGCACCATCATGGCTTCTGGGGAGAAGACTCAAGAAAGCAGGAAGAACCACAAGCCTGGCACTCTCACTGCTTGGGCCCATGAAGAAGGTCAGGAGTTCCTAGAAGGGAGAAATTCCTGTCCAGTGAAAGCCAAAATATTTGTTTTCCTTTGTACTTATTGTTCTTGTCCATAATTTCAAATCCTCATAATCAATAAACATGATCATCACTAAAACATTTGTCATGTTTATGTCTGTTTTCTCAATAGCTTGTTTATCTGTTTCTGACTAAGTTTTATTAATACTTCCTGCAATTTCCCGTTCCTTCATATTTTCATGTCCATTCCCCACCCCTTGACTAATAATCCTTCCCTGGACTGACCCACGGCCCTTGTCTCTTGTTCTAAAGCCTAATCTACCCTAATCCTTTTCTAGACTCATTCTGGATACTCAAAATTACAGTATGATGTGTCCCTATAATTTTTTTTAAAATGAAATTACAAATAAAGAGTTACAAACGACATTTTAAATCAAGTTCAAAAGGAGAATTTCTTTTCCATTTAAAACTCAGTATATCTGGTATGCACCTGTAGTTTTAGCTACTCAGAGGCCAAGGCCAGAAGATTGCTTGAGCCCAGGAGTTCAAGGCCAGCCTGGGCAATATAGCAAGGTGCCATCTCTTAAAAAAAAAAAAAAAAACTTGGTATATGTAATTTTTCTCAGATAGCATAATATTTGTGCATTCTGGTATGCTATTCAAACCCTGAGAGGGTAAATTAAATATATCAACTGCTCTAATGTAAAAAAATGGAACAAATTTATTCCCATTCCTTTTTGCAGTTTTGTATTCACAGCCAAAACAAATTACTACAGATAGGTTTCTGTAGCTTTCCCTTCAAAATCCTGCCTTCAATGTTTTTTTTTCTTTTTAAAATTTATATGTCCCATTGCAGTTTAAATGAAATGATCTACAATAAAAACCTAACTGACCTGGTATTTTTAGAGCCCTTTTTACTATGAAATAAACACTCAGAAATCTGGAGAATTGCAGTGGTTAAGTCTGTAAGTAAGAAGGAAGGCTGCTCATTCATAGAATCTCCCAGCACCCCTTGTTTACATAGCCTATTCCATGAGCAGGATGCTGACAGAACACAATTCACAGAATTTCCAAACACAGGTCCAATCATAACAAAGTCTGCAGCTTTTACTTTTGCTTACAGAACCTCTTGATTGCTCACTCATTAGTTCCAGGGGGAAAAAAAGTTGGTTTTCCAAAACCAAAATCAAAAGGCTGTAGAAAATAGCATGAACGAAACCATGGTGTTAAAACATATTTATAAGAATATATATATAAAGGCATCTAGATAGACCTAGAAATATATGCTTTACTAAATATACTTACTAGGCAGGTCACATGTTAGATAAATACTTTGCCAAGCTTAAATAATCATTCTTTTGCAAACACCCTCAACTCCCTGCTTACTCTCTTTTCTAGGTACCGTGGTACTTACCTCGTAAAATCCCGACCCTGTGAATCCACTCTACATCTTCCCTTCCCCGGTGCCCACAGCTGAACACCGCTGGAGACCATCAGACAACTGAGCCGACTGCATTGGCTTTGATTTCTGACCACAAACCTTGAACAGGCTCTGCCTTGCAACTCTCATATGCTTCCTTGGTCAATTTGCTTGGCCACTTCCTGAGCAATTATTTCCTATTTCTTCCTCTCTCATCACGCCACCACTCCTTCCCCAAAACTCCTAGTGGAGGACCTCACTTCATATATATTATAGTTGAAAAAAGAGTAATTAGCAAGAAACTTTCTCATCTTACCACCAACCAATTTACATGCTCACCTGCACACAAAGCCCTGTTTTCCTTCTGTCTTCCCTCCTGTTCCAATGGAAGAAGTGTCTCTGCTCCTACACAGCGTTGTGTCCACTTGGGCTCTGACCACCTCAACTCCCACCTCACCAGGGCTCCCCGTAGCAGTGACCCCTGCTCGCTCATGTATCATCACTGGATTACTTACATCGGTTTACAAACACGCTCAAAGAGCTCCCTAGCTTAAGAAGAAAAGAGTTCTTCTTGATCCTACATCTCCCTCCTTCTAATTACTGTCCAACTCTGTGCTCTGCATTTAGCACAATTTGCTGAGAAAGTGTCTAACTTCTCTGCTTCCCCATCTCACATTCAGGCTCCAGGCTTCTCTAACCTGGCTTCTGTTCCTACCAACTCACTGGTCAGATCTCCGTGCTTCCAACCGCGGGACCTGTTCCTGCGCCCTCCCACTCATGCATTCAGCAACACCCTGGGCTGCCTCTTCCCAGGGCCGCCACCAGGCACGCCTCCATGATGCACGTGCACCGTGCGCTGTGATGCTTGTGGTGCACAACCAGTGCACATCAGCAGGGTGTCCTTGGCTTCTGCTGCTGGAAACACTTTTGTCTTAGATGCTAGTACACTACACTCTACAAGTTTCTCTTTTCATTTGGTCTAATTTAGTGGGTACTTTCTCCTCAACCCAATTTTTAGACATTAGAGACCTCAAAGCTCAGTGATCCCCAGGAGAGCTTATCTAGTTCCACGATTTCAGATGCTATTTATATGCTGAGATCTTCCTTCATAAAGAGCCTGACTCCCATTTTGGCATTTTGAATGCAGACAGCTTTCAAGTCCCTAGCTCACCTTCTCCTTCTGCCCCATGTCCGGGCAGGCTGATCAGAAAGCCGGGGTGCTCCCTCCTGTGCTGCCACAGGGAGCTCAAACCCTGCAAGGCCCAGCCCCAGTCCAATTCTAGCGCCAGCCCTACCCTCTCTCCTGCACTCCAAAACATATATGAATTGGGCTTACCCAACATCTTCCAATGTGCAATATATATCTCATTTATTATGTTCAAGACTCTTATCCCCGCCTCCCCAAACCCCGTTTTCATCTTTACTGAGTAAATGATTCTACCATCCACATGGTTGTTCCAGTCAAAATTTTAGATGTGACCTTCAATTCATTATTCATTCTTTCCCTTATCCTCCACAGCCAATCCATCAGCAAGTCTTAAATACACTCTGGACCAGTCTACTTCTCTCCAGTGCACTGCTCTCACCCTCATCCCAGCCACTAATATCTCTCACCTAGATGCTGTCACAGACTCCAACCTGGTTTCCCTCTTTTTATTCTTACTTCCTCCACCAAGGTCTATTTTCCATAAGGCAGCACGAGGAAGGAGTGTTCGGATGTAGCTCTTCAGGAGCAAAACATTTTTTACAAGTGAGGAATGTGAGTTTTGAATGCAATAATACTTTTGATGAGACTAGTTACCTACTCAAGAATGGAGATCCATTAGCCAGGCACAGTGGTGCGTGCCTATGGTCCCAGCTACTCAGGAGGCTGAGGCAGGAAGATCCCTTAAGCCCAGGAGTCCGAGTGAGCTGTGATCGGACCACTGCACTCCAGCCCAGGTGACAATGAGACCCTATCTCTAAAAAATTTAAATTTAAATTTAAAAAAGAGAATGAAGATCCAGGGGACAATGGGATGAGCACCTTGGATGTGAAATCTAAAATCAGTTACCACGGTGCTTCAGTTACACTGACCTGGGCCAATGCATTTCCTGGGGCTCACGACAGGGGCAGGGAATCGCCAGGTGGAGACCATGTGGTTCAGGCTGTCGACCTGGCAGCAGTCACCTTCACTTGTTCCCAGAGTCAAGGGACAAGCAAGTCTATTCACATCCCCAGTTCGTGCCATAGATACTTTCAGTTGAAACTTGATGGCCCACTGATGGGAACCCAGTAGTGAAACAGAAATTGGACTGCTAGTTCAAAGACTTAAGTCCTAGTTTCCCAACTAGCTTCCTAAATGTTTATTAACATTTAGAGCTTCACTTTTCTCATTTTTAAAGTGAGGATATAATATTTTTCACAGGAAGGTGTTAAATGCAATTATGAATGAACAAACTATAGAACACCACACAAGTGTAAGTTATATATAATCTGCTTTGAAATGCCACTTAAACAAAAAGCACTTGTAATCTCAATGACGGGTATTTTAAATTATTAATAGGAGCAACCAGTAAAGATCACTATGGAAATTTCAGAGATATAAAGGCATACTTATAAAGTAAAGACTCTTGGATCTTACAGTAATTACAGAATTCTATTTCCAGCTTTTTTGTCCCCAGATGTTAGTCTTGTCCTACATGGTTTCATTTCCCACCACATTCCCTGGCCTCCATTCATCCAAACATTACATGTGAGAACAGGAACAGGCAAAATTTCAATAAACAACTATGTTACTACATTGTTAAAATCAAAGGAAAAACAGGATTCTCTTGTCAGAAAATTGCTTTATTGTAAAAACTTTCCTATAATGTATCTATATTCAAAATAAATTAAGAGATAGTCATTGAACACCTCCTCTGTACCTAGCTTTGGAGATGCAGCAGTCAACAAGATAGCTGAGGTTGCTGCCCTCATGGGGTTTACATTCCAGTGAGGGGAGAGCGAAGAGGCAATGAATAATGAAGCTGTCAACAAGATGAAGATGATCCTATTACAAAGGAAATAAATAGGATGCTGTGATTAGATTAAATGGATAGGATTTACTATGGACAAGTGCTACTCTAAAGACTAAGCATAGGACCAAGACCTGAAAGATAAGAAACCACATATGCAAAGAGCTTGTGGAGCCCAAAGACAAGGAAAAAACCTGCAAGAAGGCCCAGGTAGCTGGGCCAGGGTGAGCAGAGGGCAGAGTGGTAGGAGATGAGGAGGAAGAGATGATGAAGCAGGTTTCCAATTGTGCAGCACCTTGTATGCTGTGGTAACAGGAAGTGGGGATGCTATTTCAAGTGCAATGGGATGAAACCAAAGGGTAGGAAAGTAACTTGACTTATGTTTTCAAAAGTATTAAGCTTGAGCTTTGTTTTGTGGACAGTGGGGAGTAATAAAAATGTTTCTAAACTGGGCAGTGGCATGACTTATGCCCTACAAAGATTGGGTTGGTAACACTGTGCAAGACAGACTAGAAGAGGAGGAAGATATTGGAGGCTGAGCTGCTAATAACGAGCTATTACAGTCAAAATTAAAAAGTGCCTGAATTGCAATGGTGGCAATGGGACTGAAAAAGGAGGCATGAAAGGGAGAGATGCCACACAGGCTGAATGGCTAGGATTTGGTTCTGACTGGAGCAAGAGGGAGGAGTCGGTTGTGGCAGGATTTTCAACCTGGAGACTGAATGAATGTTGCCACAGAAGACACATAAGGTATAAAGGCAGAGGCCCAGGGACAGAGAAGACAGTGTATTTGGTTTTAGTCACAACACTGCTTTCTCCTCCTCCTGAGTCCACCCTGCTGCGTCCCCACATGATTCCGGTCCATCATTCCAGTGTTTCCCATCCACGGCTGGGCACCAGTGTCATCAGTGATCCCAAGACATACACCAAGCCTGCTGAAGAAGACTGTGGAGGTTTTTTTGTGTGTTTTTTTTAAATTCCATTGGTGATGCTGATCTGCTGTAGCCAGGACCGAAATTCACTGGCCCAGGCAGTGCATGGAAATTAGATTTTTTATATTTTGGTGGGTGGAGGATTATTTTGGTCATTTTCCTTCTGCTTGAAGAACAACTTTAGTATTCCTCTTAGTGGGGGTCTGCTAGTGATAAATTCTACTTTTTTTTCACTTTAAACTTTCTCATTCTTAAAGGATCCATCCTTCCTCCCCCCACTTAAAGATACCATGACTCTGTCTCTGGCTTCCTTTATTTCTGTAAGAAGTCAACAACTAGCCTAATTGGCAAGGCCAGTACTAGGGAGATGTATGAGAGCACTTGTCTTGGGTATAAAACTGAATCCACAGCCACAGTCCTATCAAAAATGTACTAAGTAACATAGTTCCTCCACATCTTCATCAGCATTTAACGTTCTCACTGGTTTTTATTTTAGCCATTCTGATAGGTGTATAATGATGTCTCATTGTGGCTTTATTTTTTCACTTCCCTGATGGCTAAAATATGATGTTAAACATCTTTCCTTGTGCATATTTTCCCTTTTTTGGCTCATGTGTTTACTTTACCTTTTTGGTGACATATCTGTTTGCCTAGTTTCTAACTGGATTTTTCTTTATCATTGAATTTTGAGACTTTACATAGTCTGGATACTAGTCCTTTGTCAGATATGTGGTTTGCAAATATTTTTTCCCAGTGTGCCTTTTCTCTTTAGCTGGGCTTTCACAGAACACAAGTTTTTAGTTTTGATGAGGTCCTAACAGTCAATTTTTCCTTTTTACATATTATGTTTGGATATCAAGTCTAAAAACTCCATGCCTAATTCTAGATCCTAAAGATTTTCTATGTTTTTTCTAAAAGCTTTAAAGTTTTACTTTTTACATTTAAGTCCCTGAACCATTTTAAATTTTTGTATAAGTTGTGAGATTTAGGTTGATGTCAAATTGCGCCAGCACCATTTGTTGAAATTTCCCCACCGAATGGCTTCTGTACCTTTGTCAAAAACTAGCTGAGCATATTTGTGTGAGTCTCTTTCTGGGTTTTCCTTTCTGTTCCATTCATCTATGTGTCCATGCTTCTGCCAATATCACATGATCTGATTATTGTAGCTAATAAAGAAAGCCTTATATTAAATAGATTCCTCCCACTTTATTCTCCTTTGTCAAAATTGTCATAGCTATTCTAGGACTTGTGTCATTCCATATAACTTTTAGAATAAGTCTGTATATGTCTACAAAAAACCTTGCTGGGATTTTGATAGGAAATGCTTTAAACTTACAGATCAATTTGAGGAGAACTGACATCTTTACTATGTTGGACCTTTCCATGCATGATTACTATAGGCTTCTCCATTTATTTAGGTCTTTTAAAATTTATTTCATCAGAATTTTATAACTTTCAGTATATAGATCCTCTTTTGTTAGGTACGTATCTAAATATTTCATTTTCTTTGGAGTGACTATAAATGATATTGTGTTTTTAATTTCAGTTTTCAAATGTTTATTGTTAGTATGGAAATGTACTTGATTTTCTGCGTGTTGGTCTTGTATTCTGCAGCTCTGATGACCTGACTTATTAGTTCTAAGAGTTGTTTTGTTTGTTTTGGTAGCTTCTTTGGGATTTTTCTATGTAAACAATTATATCATTTGCAAACAGGCATAGTTTTATTTCTTCTTTTCTAATATGCAGGCCTTTCGTTTCTTTTCTCGTCTTATAATAGTGTCTAGAATTTGCAGTATATGAGAATAAATGTCCTTGCCTTGTTTCTAATCTTACGGGGAAAGTATTCAATCTTTTACCGTTAAGTATAATGTTAGCTGTAGGTGTTTGATAGATGCCCTTTAACAAGTTGAGGTAATTCCCCACTACTCTTGAGGGATTTGAATGGGTATTGGATTTCACTAAATGTTTTTCTGCATCAACTGACATAATCACATGATTTTTCTTCTTTAATACGGTAGATTACACTGATGGATGTAGAATAGCTATTTTAAGGTCTGAGTCTTATAACAGTAATATCTGGAGCCCCTATGTGTCTGTTTTATTGTCTTTTATTTCTACTGATCCTATTTTGTTGTCTCAAACTCTTTATGTGCCTAGTTATTTTTATTTGTACCAGACACTGTACTTGCTAAACTGCTCGCAGAAATAATTTGAGGCACCAATATTAAAGAAGCTTCTGCCAGACCCAAAGCACTAGTGATCCAGATTGCCTTAATTCAATTTTTGTGACTGAGATGATCTGAAGCTAAGCTGTATACCCTGAGAGGGCCTGTCTACTTCAACTCACACTCTTAAGGTGCATCCCTCCAAGGTCCCAACCTGAAGTAAAAGGTTCACCAGGACATGCTCACTTGGCAGGCCACGGACTTTAATTGCTATCCACCTAGCCCTGCAATGCTGTCAAAAGCACCCTGCTACTTAATCACCTCCTTTGGACCTGGTAAACACCCTTGGCCCCAAACAACAGGCTCACCTCCCTTAGCCTCTACCCTTCCCTGGATCATACCTGGCATGTATTTATTATGAGCTTTTGCATGCCTTCAATGTTTTTAATATTTTGTCCAGGTTTTCTCATCTTTAGAAGGATTCATCTGACTTTTGAGTGTGCGACTGCTAGAAGTCACTCCTGACATATTCTGAGTATCTGATAAAAGTTGTGAACCCTCTTCCAGGAAAACTATACGTACCTACAACATTTTCACACAATTTCATGGAGTTCTTTGGCCCTCTGAAGTCCATCCATGACCATAAGAGCCCAAGGTCCTCAAGTTAAAAAATTCCAATATAGTAAAAAGAGAAGGGAAATGCGTGGAAATCATAGTTCACATTTACTGACAGCTTTCTCTGTCAGACACAGTGCTAATAGCACAGCCCTGGAATCATGCTTATTTTTGCACACAGCCCTCACAGTCTCTGTAGGAATTGTGGCTTGTTGATAGCTAAAGTGCTAGGCTGATTTGTGAAGAAAGCCAGTGGCGCTAGGGCCAAGAGAACTTGCTGCTGCTGCTGCTGCTGCTGCAAAGATGCTGAGCCCAGAGTCAACCTAAAGGAGTTACTAGGCAGGAGGCTAAGGAACAACGCGTCAAACCTGGGCATGTTCTGAGCTGTGGGAGCCATCCAAAGAGCCCATCTTCGTGGGTGGAACAACAACATAGCAGAGATTCCCACATAACTCAAAAGCTGGCAACAGTGGTTGAATTCCAGGAGTCCCTAGAGGAGGGGCTGATCTCATCAGGGGAAATGGTGCACAGTCAAGAATATAATCAGAGGTTTGAGACTCAGACTCAGAATGGGCACAGGGCCCCATGCCAAAGGCAATGGCCTAGAGGTGTTAAAGGCACCAGAGCCAGCACTTACAGGGGTGAAACACACTTCATAACCCAGGAGCAGCTAGTGGAGATGGAATTTCCAAAATGCTACAACTCTTTTTTTTTTTTTTTGAGACAGAGGCTCACTCTCTTGCCTGGGGCGAGTGCCGTGGCATCAGCCTAGCTCATAGCAACCTCAAACTCCTGGGCTCCAGCAATCCTACTGTCTCAGCCTCCCAAGTAGCTGGGACTACAAGCATGAGCCACCATGCCCGGCTAATTTTTT